>CAJDSM010000054.1:0-13592 GCA_903981925.1 Ostrea lurida
GAATGCCACTGACGTTTTCTATGGGGTAACATACAGACGGCTGCAGCTATAGGCCAAGGGTAATTCAGGCATGACCAGAAGTACAGACTTAAAAAGCAAGCGGGTCCCCAGCCTTCATGGGGAGTCAATCATTAATTCTGAACTGTGGTTACTGTGCATCAGTAACATCCCCTATCAATCTAGTCAAGACCAGTCATGCCTACTGTTCAGATTTATTATGTAACAGGTATGCAGAATACAAATGATATACATTTTCATCATGCTCAGTTGCGATTCCTGTGATGTAGGCTCATGTTTTGTATTGATGTTTAACTCTTTACCATGCACAGACGCATATATGCGTCCTCATTTTAGATGCTCTTATCCTTAGATACGTAAATTTGTGTCCATAGATAACCGCATTGTATCCTCGAAGACTCGAATATGCGATAGCGACAGCCATGCTTGTATACTTGAAGACGTTTATTTGCGTGCGATTTTCTGTTGTTACAGTAACGGCGATTGGACAGAAATATTGTCAAATGACTGTAAAAACCAATGATAATGACCGAGACAAATACTGACTTCATTAAATGCCAAATTTGGAATGGGGAAACCCCAAAAACAAAGCTTGAAACGCGATCGATATTCTGAGAAAGCGTGTTGATGTAAAAATGGCGGATGCTAGTGGAGATAATTCTTCAGAGTTTTCATTTGGATATTTTGAGAATGTTAATGAAGATATTAAAGTCCCTGATGTCGGAAGTGACATTTCTATTTCTCCGGTATAAACTCCAGATCTCTCTCCCGTGAATTCTAGCTCGGAATCGGACAGCGATGACAAAGATTTAGCATGGAGGCCGGTTTTGCGTAAACCTGTCAACAAACCATTTACAGAGCCCGTTGGTGCCACGTTCACTTTAGAAAAGGAAAGTAACGAACTTGATTTCTTTTTAAAGTTTTTTGATGAAGGTTTATTTGTAAAAATTGTGGAAGAAACGAACAATTACGCGGAGAATTGCTTACAAACAAAGCCAGACCCAAAATGGAAAGAAGTCAGTGTTCAAGAACTGAAAGCGTTTTTTGGGATTTACATCTACATTTCCGTAGTACAAATTCCAACTTATACCCTTGCATGGAATCAGATGTGGCCCTTCGGAAGTCCATCAATACCAGACATAATGACACGGACAAGGTTTGAACAAATCAGCAAATATTTACATTGCAATAATGTGTCCCAAAACCCCCCTCGCAGAACAGCAGGCCATGACAAATTATGTCATGTGAGGCCAATCCTGGAAAGTATTCAACAGAAGTGTCTGGAAAATTACAATCCATACCGGGAACAAAGTGTAGATGAAGGGATGATAGCTTACAAGGGTAGGCTATCATTTAAGCAATACCTACCTGCGAAACCAACGAAGTTTGGCATAAAGGTTTGGGAGAGAGCTTCCCCTCAAAACGGATTATGCCACGAGTTTCAAATCTATACGGGTAGAGTTGAAGGCGGTGTTACAGAGGAAGGACTAGGAGCTCGTGTTGTGAAAGACTTGATATGTGTACAACCTTTACTTTTTTATCTTTCTTCTGTGCAGATACTTAGTGCTTTTAACAATGTTGATTAAATATTATGCATTAACAAGTAACCAGAACATGGTGATGATGAGTGGAAGTCAAAGAGAAGGACTCAGAATAAATATGAACATATTTGTAAGCATCAAGTCATATGGTAATACAGAAGCTTACACCGGCAGAGTAGAAGGAGAAGGACTGAAGAAGGCCAAGAGTAGTGAAAGATCTGACCCGTAATATCACAGGGAAAGGCCACCATGTTTACATGGACAATATTTTTTCATCACCTGTCCTGTATGACGATTTGTACCTCGAGCAAATTAACTGTTGAGGTACTGTCCATGCTAATCGCAAAGGCATGCCAGAGGCAATTAAAAAATGCAAGCTAAAAACCACAGGGGACATGTTATTATGCATAAAAATCCATCTCATCGCAAATGCATGGAAAGACAAAAAAGTTGTGAACTACCTGGCCACGAACTTTGACCCAACTGTAAACGTGGCTGTTCAAAGAAAGCAGAAGGATGGCACCATCAAAGAAGTTCCGCGTCCATCTGTGGGACATTAAAAAATGCGAAAAGGGGTAAGTGCAAACAGGGCACCAAAATCAAAAGAAGACATGAAGTTTTCATAAAATGCAGTCAGTGTGATGTCTTCCTCTGTATATACATAGACCATGCTTCAAGAAATGGCACCAGAATATCGATTAAAATATTTTTTCAGTGATTTTCAGTGAAAATGCAAAAATGTTTTGTGAAATGTTGCAAACAATGAATGACTCACAATGAAATGAATTTTCAATGGATTTTGAAAAGTTTTTTTCTACTTATTCTTGTGCAGAAAATGACAAAACTTTTATTATATATGTTGTAAAAAAAATTATTTACAGAACGATCAGTAAAATACAATAAACAAAGTGTTACCTTTCTTATCACTTGTTTCTCTCCGAGGCTGAAATTTTATCAGTAGGGAGCCTGGAATCAAGTATGCATTACTTGCAGCAAGCAGAAGACCTTGTAAAGTGGTCCTAGTAGGGAAAGAGTTAAAAGGTGTCAGTAAATGGAGTAGATTTTTTATCGTTTCTGTATCTTCAATTGATTCCTCGTATGTTGGTTTGAAAAGTTTTCATTAATTTCATACACTTCGGGATTCCGAAATGAATAGCTCTGAAAAAACTCCCCCCCCCCCCCCCCCTTTTTTTTTTGGCATTTTCCTGGCCAGTACCTTGATGTAAATAAATTAAGGTTAGCAAGATTTTTCAACAGCGACGGTAGCGATACTGAAGCGGGATACCACGCGGATGGTGGAGATATTCAATGTATTAGATGGAAATATTGATCGTGAAGTTATCCAAGGGAATGTAGACGAGTGGATACTGAACATTTTCAACAAGGAAAATGATAAAAACGATAAATTTTTGGAGTTTCAAAACAAGTGGGTCCAGCAGAATTTTCAACCCAGAATGGCAGAAAAGTTGGTGGGTCAACAATTGAACATCTGGAGGAAGCATTATCAGACCAGCTAATATTTTGAATTGTTTTGGACAAATGAAGTTATGGACTATGAAACAAATGTGTATGCACGACAGGAAAGAGAGAAAAATCCATCCAAACCATTTGCTGCAAAATGGACGCCTGTGACATCGGCCTCTGTTTTGGCATGGGAATTCTCCGTTTGCCAGAAAAAACCAGACCATTGGAGGCAGAATGGTGATTCTGTACCTCATTCAACAGAGTGATGTCAAGAGGCAATCTCAGAATTCTTAACTGCCCTTTGGGAAATACAAGTGCATCATGTGTCAGGCGTTCCCTAATCGCCGCGAAGAACTGGACAGATACAAAGCAAACATTTAAGACTTTTACAATGTATTGGTGATAGGTTTTATGAATACATGTATCATCAATTCTTCTCGCTTAGAAGTGCTAAATGCCTTGGTTTTTCACAAAATCAAAGTGGATTGGTCAGTGAGGGACAGATACTAGCATCAAGATTCAGATCCTGCTCTGTATGCGATGAGGTATCCCATGATACAAAGTTTTGCCCACAATTGCAAAACAGGCCTGCAGAAAATACTTCCCACAGATAGACATGGCAGGAAAAGGTCATAACACAATGGGAAGGAAATCTGCAACAACTTTAACTCTGCTAAAAAATGTGGAAGATGTTACTGCCCTTTTCTTCACATTTGTATTCAGTGCAAGGGCAAAGATCACTCACTGCTGACTTGCAATTTTAAAACAACCAAATTGAAGAATGCTGCATCCATTACAAATCAAAATGACTATCTGTTCCAGACTACCATCATGACTCACTATAAACGTTAAACAACTTGGCAGTGAACTTAGAAACCATGAAAGCCAATTCTATGCAGGAGATAGCAGCCACGGCTCTAGAGACAACAACATCAAAGTTGACTGGTCTGTCAAAGATGCAACACGTATCGATGATAGTAGTGGGGAATGCACAAGCGACTGTGTGTAACGTGTTCATCCGCTCTGTGCAAGTCTCCATTCTGCCCGAAGGTAACAGAGAATAGGGTCCCAGTGATTACACCATTTACTACACAACAGACTGTGACTTCCACACCTAGAGATAAAATGGTCAACCTAGAACCATAATAGACAGCAAGGAAGTGTGCAATAACTTCAATGACAATAAATGTAAAAAGTTCAATTGCTCGTGTATGTGCATGACGTCACCACAGCGCCTCCCTATGCAAGAATACCCCCACAGCCAGCAAGAATACCCCCACAGCCAGCACAAAAACTGGAAAAAAGTTACTAGAAGACACCAATGAGTGATCAAGACAAAAATTGACCCCATGTTTAACAGCTAAAGTTAAAGTGTAATTAAAGGTTTTTAATGTTCATTAATTTGTGGTTGTGTTTAGTTGCCTTGCTCTCGTGCTGACTTCGAAGATATACTTGTGGCATGTACCTATAGTCGTTTTTCTCTAAATTCACATGCTACTTTCACTATGTATTGTTTGACCATTGCTTTTCTGAAAATGTACTTTCGATATTTTTTCCAAGAAACATTGTGCTAGGTACAAGTAACCAATCAGTGAAGAAAATAACAAACTTGGGCACCAATCTAATTACAGCTCTCTCGTACTTCATGTTAACTTAGGTGAAAGCCTCATCACTTTCGGTTTTCCTCAAAAGCAAAAAAGCACTTCGTTTGATTTTCCTCGGAAACCAAAAAGCACTCAAAATTAGAAATCATTTCTTAAAATTAGCTGTTTTTTATTTTCAACAACTGATTGGAATATAAAAAAAAAAAATTCCCGACTATGGACTCACAAACGGCGTTTCGCTGCGTCCCATTGTTCGACGATTCTTTAGCGTTACCGGAAATGGTACATCTTATTCGATTTAAGGCCATTTGACTGGCGAACATCATTCAGGAATGCCAGTACAATATGGACAGAGTACTGTGGCTCATTAGCCTCGACTGTTCGGCAATGTGTTCTGGTTGCTATTTCTGCGCGCCTGAGGAATACACAGAATTGTGCACAGGCCGATCCCGACGTTCGGCTATGCGATTAGACCTAATTTAACTGTACGAACCTAACAAACAATCCGGATTTAGACCTAATTTACAGTACGAACCTTAACAAAATGCCATCAATTGAAGACGAAGAAGTCACAGTAATATCTGGTAAAGAAGCCGTCGTAAGTGGGCTCACGCAAAAAAACTATCTGCAAGAACGGCCGACACTCTTGTGAGCATGGGATACTTATGCAATGAATTATGAATTTATTAGAAGATGTAGTCTCATAACTGCAACGGTGTGTGCATACAAATTGAATAACGCGCTAACTAACCGCGTTATGAAAATTTGTTTGCACACACCGTTGCAGTTATGAGACTACATCTTCAATAAATCATAATTTATTGTTTATATTATACATTCTTTAGAAAATGCATTTGTTGTGTGTTTTATGTATATTTTTTAAACTTTCCGCTCAATCCTTTGGGGAAATAGCGGTTCGTGGAACAGCATTAGGTAAGTAATTGTTACGTACAATGAAATGTACAGGAAAAAAGATACAGCAATGTGACATTAACGCACGTCATGATGCATATCTGTACACGACAAAAAGGAGTGCAAAATTAAAAAAAAAAATTAATAACCCCAAGTATTTAATTAATTTTTTCTTGAAAATAAAAACATCAATTGTCGACAGTTTTATACATTGTTCATCGACCTAAAAGAGTTCATATTTTAAACCTGTAAGTAGTTCTCTGTATTCATACCAAACAACTTTGGTGATTCGGTCTTTTGCAGTTATAGGCACATATCATAAAATATTTTATTAGGGGATTAACAGTAAATGTAAATTGAGAATATGGAGGCACTGTCACTTCTAACCTCCAGTGACTTGCAGGACTCGTGAATACCCATTGGACAACGCAAGTTGCTGTTACATTCCATCATGCGGACATTCCGAGGGTCTGAGGCAGCCCAGGAACCCACTCCAGCCGCCGCGATCGGATCAGTAATACCAACCGGCCAGCGGAAGCTGATCTTTCACTCTTTGAAACAGACGATCCCCGTGGAATGGTGGCCACCAACAACGGTAGAAACAGAACGGAGACAGAAAGGAACGTGGAAACTCACAATAGCCAGCATCAAGATATCCGAGAGGACACATCTACATTTATACAGGGATGAAGCCCAGCGTTTTTTGGTACAAGGGTGTTTCAAAATTACTTGTGCGCAAAAACAGAACACGTTGAAACTTTCAGAGAACTTGTTGAATTTATAATTCATTTACGTTATGATATTGGTGTGAAGAAGGATGCGATCCTTCAAACAATGTACCTGACGAACCCAACTATCGTTTAATCGATACCCATGTGGTTCAATGACATACTCGTTTTATTCGATACCATGTGGTTCAATGACAACCTCGTTTTATTCGATACCATGTGGGTTCAATGACAACTCGTTTTATTCGATACATGTGGTTCAATGACAACTCGTTTATTCGATACCATCGGTTGGTTTCCAAGTGACAACTCGTTTTATTCGATACCATGTGGTTCAATGACAACTCGTTTTATTCGATACCATGTGGTTCAATGACAATCGTTTTAATAATTCGATGACCAATGTGGTTCAAATGACAACTCGTTTATTCGATACTCATGTGGTTCAATGACTAACGTCGTTTTATTGATACAATGGTGGTCATGACAACTCTTTTATTCGATATATGTGGTTCAATGACAGAGTGGAGGCTCTTAACCAACGAATGTGCAGCTCTTGTTGGGAATATAATTTTCTCTATTATGAAGATATATGCCTAGTATATCGAATGATATTGATATGTTTTATTGCTACATTACGTAGATGAGTGACCCAACTACTTTTGAGGCGACTTCGGGGCAGGAACACAAACAATGGTGGCGACACAGGATCCCAGGAACAGCTGGAAGCTATGTTGTACTCCATCTCGGGAAAGGCACGAGAAGACTGATACAGACATCCGGAGAACCAAGAACGAAAATAACTATGGGGACACCACTATGCCGCAGCAACTAGTTAGGACCGTCACACAGGCAAGTGCTACAATCTTTGCTAAAAGAAAAAAAGGAGTCTGTTTCAGCAGAGAAAAAGGGGTTGCAGTCACAAGAGGGGACCTAATCAAAAGAGATGGCGACTTTGATCTCCGACACCTCATGCGATCAGGATACCCATCCTCTGAAAAGTAGCAAAAACTGAGTCTGGACAGTTCTTGTGTGAGTGAAAGTGATGTAGGGGGCACCATCTGTCGTCCACACAATAGCTGTACAAATGAATCCCAAACTTTACTGTCAAAAAACCCTTAGTGTGATCGTTACATGTTGACAAGTAATACAATGAGTTTTAAACGGAGTGATTTTTAAAAGCGCTTCTGAATGGTCGATTATTATGGTAGGCGTGTCGAAGTTTTTGACAATAATTCCGTGCTATGTTTTCAAATTTGGCGGGAAACTCTCACATGAACATGGATTGATTCAATTCAGCTAGAAGAATTCCTAGCGGGAAATATTATGGACTATATATTTTTAAGGATGAATTCATGAAAAATGCAAGTTTCGAGCGAAGCAACGCTTCGTTTCTCGTCCGATGTGAAGTCATAGAAATGAGACATCCCGAAAGTCTACCAGACCTGTGTACTCTCAGAAACACGTGAAATAATGAACTGAAAAACTGAACTAACTATCAGATCATAGTTTCACCACATACAGGAGACTGAAGTGTTAACGACAGACGAGGCTGCTTTGAATCTATACAACATCAAGTCTTAATTTTTGTGTTGTATTTGGTTATAAAGTTGTACCTTAATAACAACATTTGAAGATGGAAATATTTTATTTGGTTTATCTTTTCCAATATCTCTGATGCTGACAAAGAGTAACCAAGTTTTGCATTGAGAACTCCATATCATTTGAGTGTTATAGTGTTGATGTTATAATATAAATTGCAATCGTGTGTGTGATACACCTTGTTAAGTGCCTGTGTTATATATCAATGTTTCTGTAGTAAGCATTTTCCTTAGAATGCTTGCCAATTTTTATGGCTAAAGAGTCAAAGCTGATGATTTCAGACAGCCTCTGGATAGAATTGTTCCACATTAAAAGCAAGTTTAATATTTTTATATCTAATACGTGGAATCAATCATTGTTCGTGGGGGACCAATGTTCGTGGATTTCGTGGGTCACTGTTGCCCACGAATTTATGTCCCCAACGAACATGTTTTAGTTTTCCTTTTAATCTTTACAAATATTATGCCATCTTGCATTTTTATCAATTACCCCACGAAATTTACGTCCCCACGAACCAGAAAAATTTTTGGTTACCGCCGAATCATTGCACCCCCACGAATTAAAATGATTTCACATATTATATAATATATTTTACTTCCTCATCACTGTGATTTCAAATGATTTGGTTGGATTAAAATGCAAAAATAGTAACTATAAAGAACTTTAAATAATGACCTTAAACACAAAAAATTTTAAAGTTTGCAATGAACAATCTTTAAGTACAGTATTTTTATTAAAAATGTAATTTTATCAAAACCCATTTATTTTCAGACTATTGTTACTGTGTGGTGCAGAAAAAACAGTTTTTTTGGGGTGCCGACAGAGCAGGTTCTAAACTGCAGTAACAGAGGGGATCAGCTATGCATATACGGGTATTAGACATGTGACCACACAATTGATGCCCTACACGCCATTATTTTTAAATTGTAACAGTGAAGAATATGAGTATAAAAATTGCTCAATTATCAAGTAATCAAGATGTTATAGTTTTATATAGATGCATGGCTACAGTCTGCATATTAAAAAGACAGTAGAAAATTTCAAAGCTGCTTTGGCAGAAAAAGAAATAGAAAATTTTCCCAAAATGCAGCATCTTTATCAAATATTTACGTTATTTTTTTTTTATAATTAATAAAGGCATCTGGAGGACTCGAGGTTGATGGCCAAACCTAGAGGTGGGAGTTCTTCCAAGAAGAATGATTCTGGAAAAAAATGAGGTTAAAAATTCTAATAAATTTTAAAGCTTTTTGTTTATGTTTTGGCGTTTTTGATTGGGGTTTGTAAGAAGAAAATTTGGGGTTTGTATTTTTAAAGAAAAATTATTGGAAGTTCCAGTGAGATTTTAGTGCATATACGAAAAGAATAATTTATTTTTTAAAATCAGAATGATTGAGCTGATGCCAGTAAGTGGACACACAAATAATTATGTCTTTGCAAAGACATCAGAGTTGCGAGTAAGAAACAGTTTACAAGTAAGAAGGCATTGCGTGATCACCAGATGTCGGTGGTTCTACACGAATCGGAACTTATAGAGACACGTGTAGCATGTGTTACATAACTTTGCTGTGTCTAATAATGTTAACATTAATGGATTGTTGAATAGTAATATTCATATGTACTATTAATTTACAAATCAATATCCGAGCATTTGTTTCAGCACTAAAAAAGAACAAGAAAAAACTCATCTCAACTTGGTCATGAATCACGCTAGCAAAAATAATCATATTTGATAGGGTCAAACTTATTGGATAATATAGGCTGAAACGATTGCACAAAATATCGATACTGTTCGATATATAAACGCTCGATTTAATGTTCAGATCTTTACCTCGATTTTCGGTTCATACGTTTAACAATGTTGACATGCCTCCATTTCTTAAAGTTCCAATGTGATTTGCATTAAACTGTACATTGTATTGATTGACAATACTGTATTTCACCCTTGTGATTTACATAAGCAGAAGTAGTGTTCTTCATTGTATCACAACTTCATTTCTTTATATTAAATTTTCTTGCCTCCTGAATACATAATTTCAACTTTAAAGATGTATTCTTCTTTCAAAATGTATCGTATTGAAAATATTGAATCGTGGCACAAGTATCGCAATACGTATCGTATCGTGAAGGGGGCGTATCGTTTCAGCCCTAGGTATAATAACAAAATATGAAAGCATTTCAGATTTCTTTCATTGTTCCTTGCAGTGTAGAAAATGTCTTCTTTCCCGAAATTGCTTTCCAAATGGTACTCCCCATCCACATACTACACAGATGTTGCATATTAGCTGCACCAGCTAAACCATTGGGCAGGAGTATGCTACAGAATGCAATCCAAGAAACTTAAGCTGATCTCCTGTACTGCATACAATCATCTAGTTCAATATCTAGTTCATACAATCAACTTAATTCATATGCAAACTGGCGATTACCAAACAATTACTTTGAACAGATACGCTCAATGCATCGAATCTTCCTACATCAGCAAGCTGGACATCCACGATCACAAAGAGCTAGGCAGCACAAAACACAGTTCTCAAATAAAAGAGGTTCAATTCTTCCTAAATAGCAAATGGACATCTTGATCACAAAAAAAGGAATCGATGCAGCGTTCCAAAATGAAAGGTTTTCTTTTCAACACACAGGATGATCTGTCACTGATATTTAGTAATCATCACAATGCTGTTGATTGACAATGTTCACTGTTTTTTTTGTCTCCTTCATTCCATCCTAATCATCACTGAAAACGTAGAAACTGCTCATCAAAAGTGTTCACACTGGCTGGTTTCTCTACCTAATCTGGTTCCTAGGAATACATTAATAGAATAGGGTGACAGTTTTGAAAATGAATCCATGGAGTTGTCTCTGATAAAAATTTTCCTTTCCCTTCTTTCTCAGAATTTTTCTGGTAAATAACATATAATTGGAGATGTCAGCTAGTTTCCAGCAAATAATAAATCATGATGTTCTCTCATTAAATCGAGACAAAATTTCATATAAACAGTTTTCAAGCAAGCAACAATATTTTCCTTGCCGTCTCATCTCATTTTAGAAAATATAAACAATTCAAATCAATCACAATTTTCAACAAAATATTTCAACTTTGGGAGGTTTAAAACACAACACAAATGACAACACATTATTCAGCAATGCTTTGCTTTCTCTCCTATTAAACTGACAACTGTCAATTACTAGAAAAGAAAGCAACCCTGAACAATAGTTGCATAAATTTCACATTAATTTTTCACAAAAACATATTCAAAAGTACAACATGTGTATTCATTCTGTACACTTTATGTAAACTAATTCACTTTCCCTGAAATGGAACCTCCATTTCAACAAACTGAAGAAAGCAAATAAAAAGCCACAAAACGATTTCTCTAAAAAAAAAAATTTCTCCATGCATTAGCTTTAAAAAGAAAATTCCATACCAATTAGTAACTAATACATATTTGACTAAATGACATCCATCATTAAATTGAAAACTAGAAAACAAAATACATACTATGTTCTTGCATGGAATCATTATTATGAAAATCTGCGTTTTTCACACACAGCAACACAAAGGCAATGAAAAATATTTTCAATACACACTAAACTACTAACACACTTTACGTCAAACTATTTTATAGGATTAAACATTCTTTTGAAGAATTTATCGATGTGTAAACTCTGGACATTTTACTCACAAACTGAATAAAAAATTATCACTGATACTTATGGTATGAAACTTTACACAAGATCTGATCCCCAAAAGGAAAAGGGAACACATTGTGTGTCAATCAGTAAAAAATTAAAAATAGAATGTAATTTTTTTTTTCTCTTTTTTTTTTGCAGATGGTGGAGCTAATGCCAAAAACGTCAGTTTATATTTACCCGAAAGAGCCTTTAAAGTCGTGAGCAAAAAGACACTGGATGTGCAAAGGCCCGGTAATCTCTTGTCGCCTTTTTACAATGAGGCACTGGTCAAAAGCAAGAAATGTAACTGGGGTCAACAATAAGAAAGGTCTAGACAAGCGTGTGTCAGGCTATAATTGGTAAGATTTTTACTTCTACCATTAATTTCTTCATTAACTGTTGTAACTTATAAGTACAGTTTCTAAACTTTAGATTTCTTTCAGCATTATGCAGTTCTGAAGTAGTGATGCGAAGATCAGCAACATAAACCTGGCACTGAGATCCAAAGTCAGTGCTTTGGTGTGCAAAAAAAGTCCAGAAACAGCCAGAGGGATCAGTTATAAGGTAAATAAGATTAAATGCTGTGTCCATTTCAAATATTGCCAACTGGCGTTTTTTGATAAGAGGACATATTCCTAATTTATTTCTTGTTATAAAAAAAATAATATGTTCAGAATAAACTTTCTTCTGTCACTGATTGCAAAATGAATATAAATAAGACACTGTCCTCTTTTATTTAAATGAAGGAATTAAATACAACTTGCATTTAGGCTTAATAAATTAGTGCTGATTATATGCAAACAATCACAGCACTTTTATCAGTTTTGTGAGTAAATGTCCAGAGTTTGCAGCACTTTATTCAGTTTGTGAGTAAATGTCCAGAGTTTCACATCAAATAAATTCTTCAAAGAATGTTGAATTCTTGTAATCCAATTTGTCACTATATGAACAATTTTAAAAATTTGAATAGTTCTATGCGTTACGTTGTTTGTTTTCATGCGTGTATTGTTACATTCACGTTTCGGATTTATTGATGTGTAAATTCTCGTTCGATTTGATTTTATCCAATCAAAACAATCGTAATAAAGGACATTGGAATTATGAATATTTACAATCACTCAACTAAAGTTAACAGCAACAACAAATAAGCTAAAGTTTCTATGTATGTTCATTTGTTTGGGTTTTTTCGTTTTTTTTTTTTTTTATATAACTTTCAAATATTTTTCTTTCCATCATTCTCGTTTTCTCTTTTCCTTTGGATATATTTTTTTCCAAATCTTTTTTTGTCCACCACTTTTTTTTCTTTCTTTTTTTTTTTTTGGTCACATTTGATAACAAATCTAATATATTATATACATATAAATGGCTAAGTAACAATGTATGTACATAATTTATGATTTCATTTGTGTGTAAAACATAATTCCATTTCCTTTCGAAGGCATCTGCTATATTCACGTAACCAGGTGCTACATACAATCCCAATTAGCTTATTCATTAGAAATAAAAGTAGCAATTACTTTATTTCCATAAAAATTTACAATGCATCCATTCTGGTGTGTAGGCTGTCATCTCAAGTGCTCCAATATCAACTTGAAAAAGCATCAAATCATGATTACAAACATCAGTTCCAACTGTGCAAAATTCTAAACAGAACTAAAATTAAGTACACATATACTAATCAAGGAATAATTACCAAATTTAGACCTGTATTCATCTACAAGTAATTTAAAAAAAAAAAAAAAAAACCACCAACTTAAAGGGACTGGCCCACGATTTTTTATCAAAAGCTTTTTCATTTTTGATGTTAAATAATTGACACGATTATAAAGGGTGAATACTCGTACGCTGAAGAAACAGTTCATGGGCGTCACAGTTAGAATGAGCCGGGCAGAAAGGACAGCATGGGGTTGTATCTCGACTGTAAGAGTCATCGCACCGTGTTTAGTGACGTTTACGCGGAATGGCCATAATGGCCTCGATTACATATAGGGAGGGCGGCGAGTTAGTGATGCGTGGACGATGGTGGATCCAGAAAAGTTCAAATACGAAGC
>CAJDSM010000054.1:24591-38765 GCA_903981925.1 Ostrea lurida
TCGACCTAAAAGAGTTCATATTTTAAAACCCTGTAAGTAGTTCTTGTATTCATACCCCAAACCAACTTTGGTGATTCGGTCTTTGCAGTTATAGGCACATATCATCAAAATATTTATTAGGGGATTAAACAGTAAATGTAAATATGAGAATATGGAGGCACTGTCACTTCTAACCTCCAGTGACTTGCAGGACTCGTGAATACCCATTGGACAACGCAAGTTGCTGTTACATTCCATCATGCGGACATTCCCGAGGGGTCCTGAGGCAGCCCAGGAACCCACTCCAGCCCCGCGATCGGATCAGTAATACCAACCGGCCAGCGGAAGCTGATCTTTCACTCTTTGAAACAGACGATCCCCCGTGGAATGGTGGCCACCACAACGGTAGACAGAACGGAGACAGAAAGGAACGTGGAAACTCACAATAGCCAGCATCAAGATATCCCGGCAGAGGACACATCTACATTTATAAGGGATGAAGCCCAGCGTTTTTTTGGTACAGGGTGTTTCAAATTACTTGTGCGACAAAAACAGAACAGTTGACAAGCTTTTCAGAGAACTTGTTGAATTTATAATTCATTTACGTTATGATATTGGTGTGAAGAAGGATGCGATCCTTCAAACACAACATCTATGTTAACAATGCGGGATCAAAGTGAATATCTACATCCGCCAGAACTCTCAGTTATTAGAGATATCGAAGATATACTATTTTGGATTTCAAAATGACAACTACTCTTCTTATTTCTCTCAGAAAGCCAATAGGTGGCCACTTTCAATGGACAACTCGTGGCTTTCATATCAAAGAATACCATGCGTGGTTCAATGTAGAACAACTACCTCATTTATTTCTCATTACTCATCATAGTAGGTTTGCAAGAACAAGCACTTCTGCTTTCTGTTATATTCTGATAGTGTGAGTTACCATTTGTGGTATCAATGTCACAGCAATCACGTTTTATCTGATTACCATGGGTCGTCACTTCAGATGACAACTCTTTAATTCGATACCATGTGTTCAATGACAACTCGTTTTAATTCGATACCATGTGGTTCAATGACAACTCGTTTTATTTCGATACCATGTGGTTCAATGACAACTCGTTTTATTCGATACCATGTGGTTCAATGACAACTCGTTTTATTCGATATTCATGTTGGTTCAATGACAGAGTGGAGGCTCTTAACCAACGAATGTGCAGCTCTTGTTGGGGAATATAATTTTCTCTATTATGAAGAATATATGCTAGTATATCGATGATATTGATATGTTTTTATGCTACATTACGTAGATGAGTGACCCAACTACTTTGAGGCGACCTCGGGGCAGGAAACACAAACAAGTGGTGGCGACAGCAGGATCCCAGGAACAGCTGGAAGCTATGTGTACTCCATCTCGGGAAAGGCACACGAGAAGACCTGATACAGACATCGGAGAAACCAAGAACGAAAATAACTATGGGGACACCACTATGCCGCCAGCACTAGTAGAGACCGTCACACAGCAAGTGCTACAATCTTTGCTAAAAGAAAAAAAGGAGTCTGTTTCAGCAGAGAAAAGGGGTTGCAGTCACAAGAGGGGACCTAATCAAAAGAGATGGCGACTTTGATCTCCGACACCCTCATCATCAGGTACCTCATCCTCTGAAAGTAGCAAAGAAACTGAGTCTGACAGTTCTTGTGTGAGTGAAAGTGATGTAGGGGGCAACCATCTGTCGTCCACCACAATAGCTGTACAAGATGAATCCAAACTTTACTGTCAAAAAACCCTTAGTGTGATCGTTACATGTTGACAAGTATACAATGAGTTTTAAACGGAGTGATTTTGTAAAAGCGCTTCTGAATGGTCGATTAAATTATTGGTAGGCGTGTCGAAGTTTTTGACATAATTCCGTGCTAGTTTTCAATTTGGCGGGAAACTCACATGAACATGGATGATTCAATTCAGCTAGAAGAATTCCTAGCGGGAATAGATTATGGACTATTATTATTTAAGGATGAATTCATGAAAAATGCAGTTTCGAGCGAAGCAACGCTTCGTTTCCTTCGTCCGAGTGAAGTCATAGAAATGAACATCCCGAAAGTCTACCAGACCTGTGTACTCTTCAGAAACACGTGAAAAATGAACTGAAAAAACTGAACCTATCAGATCATAGTTTCACCACATACAGGAGAGCTGAAGTGTTAACACAGACGAGGCTGCTTTGAATCTATACAACAATCAAGTCTTAATTTTTGTGTTGTATTTGGTTATAAGTTGTACCTTAATAACAACATTTGAAGATGGAAATATTTTATTTGGTTTATCTTTTCCAATTATCTCTGATGCTGAAAGAGTAACCAAGTTTTGCATTGAGAACTCCATATCATTTGAGTGTTATAGTGTTGATGTTATAAATATAAATTGCAATGTGTGTGATACACCTTGTTAAGTGCCTGTGTTATATATCAATGTTTCTGTAGTAAGCATTTTCCTTAGAAATGCTTGCCAATTTCTATAGGCTAAAGAGTCAAAGCTGATGATTTCAGACAGCCTCTGGATAAAGATATTGTGTCCACATTAAAAAGCAAGTTTAATATTTTTATATCTAATACTGTGGAATCATCATTGTTCGTGGGGGACCAATGTTCGTGGATTTCGTGGGTCACTGTTGCCCACGAATTTATGTCCCCACGAACATGTTTTAGTTTCCTTTTAATCTTCACAAATATTATGCCATTTGCATTATTTATCAATTACCCACGAAATTACGTCCCCACGAACCAGCAAAATTTTGGTTACCCACGAACATTGACCCCCACGAATTAAAATGATTCCACAGTATTATCATATATAATTTTACTTCCTCATCATCTGTGATTTCAAATGATTTGGTTGGAATTAAATGCAAAAATAGTACTTAAAAGAACTTAAAAATGACCTTATACACAAAAATTTTAAGTTTGCAATGAACAATCTTTAAGTACAGTATTTTTATTAAAATGTAATTTTATCAAACCATTTATTTTCAGACTATGTTACTGTGTGGTGCAGAAAAAACAGTTTTTGGGGTGCCAACAGAGCAGGTTCTAAACGATGCAGTAACAGAGGGGATCAGCTATGCATATACGGGTATTAGACATGTGACCACACAATTGATGCCCTACACAGCCATTATTTTTATTGTAACAGTGAAAGAAATATGAGTATAAAAAATTGCTCAATTATCAAGTTAATCAAGATGTTATAGTTTTATAGATGATGGCTACAGTCTGCATATTAAAGACAGTAGAAAATTTCAAAGCTGCTTTGGCAGAAAAAGAAATCAGAAAATTTTCAAAATGCAGCATCTTTTATCAAATATTTACGTTATTTTTTTTATAATTAATAAAGGCATCTGGAGGACTCGAGTTGATGGCCAACCTAGAGGTGGAGTTCTTCCAAAAGATGATGCTGGAAAAAAATGAGGTTAATAAATTCTAATAATTTAAAGCTTTTTGTTTATGTTTTGGCGTTTTTGATTGGGGTTTGTAAGAAAATATTGGGGGTTTGTATTTTTAAAGAAAATATTGGAAGTTCAGTGAGATTTTAGTGCATATACGAAAAGAATATTTATTTTTTAAAATCAGATGATTGAGCTGATGCCAGTAAGTGGACACACAAATAATTATGTCTTTGCCAAAGACATCAGAGTTGCGAGTAAGAAACAGTTACAAGTAAGAAGGCATTGCGTGATCACCAGATGTCGGTGTTCTACACGAATCAGGAACTTATAGAGACACGTGTAGCATGTGTGTACATAACTTTGCTGTGTCTATAAGTGTAACATTAATGGATATTTGAATACTAAATATTCATATGTACTATTAATTTACAAATCAATATCCGAGCATTTGTTTCAGCACTAAAAAAGAAAAAGAAAAAAACTCATCTCAACTTGGTCATGACACGCTAGCAAAAATAATCATATTTGATAGGGTCAAACTTATTGGTATAATTAGGGCTGAAACGATTCACCAAAATATCGATACTGTTCGATATATAAACGCTCGATTTAATGTTCGATTCTTTACCTCGATTTTCGGTTCGATACGTTTTAACAATGTTGACATGCTCATTTCTTAAAGTTCCATGTGATTTGCATTAAACTGGACATTGTATTGATTGACCATACTGTATTTCACCCCTTGTGATTTACATAAGCAGAAGTAGTGTTCTTCATTGTATCACCAAACTTCATTTCTTTATATGTAAAATTTTCTTGCCTCCTGAATACATAATTTCAACTTTAAGATGTTTCTTCTTTCAAAAATGTATCGTATTGAAAATATTGAATCGTGGCACAAGTATCGCAATACGTATCGTATCGTGAAGGGGGCGTATCGTTTCAGCCCTAGGTATAATTACAAAATATGAAGCATTTCAGATTTCTTCATTGTTCCTTGCAGTGTAGAAAATGTCTTCTTTTCCCAGAAATTGCTTCCAGAATGGTACCTCCCATCCACATACTACACAGATGTTGCATATTAGCTGCACCAGCTAAACCATTGGGCAAGGAGTATGCTACAGAATGCAATCCAAGAAACTTAAGCTGATCTCCTGTACTGCAATACAATCATCTAGTTCATATCTAGTTCATACAATCACTTAATTCATATGCAAACTGGCGATTACCAACAATTACTTTGAACCAGATACAGCTCAATGCATCGAATCTTCCTACATCAGCAAGCTGGACATCCACATCACAAAGAGCTAGGCAGCACAAAACACAGTTCTCAAATAAAAGAGGTTCAATTCTTCCTAAATAGCAAAATGGACATCTTGATCACAAAAAAAGGAATCGATGCACAGTTCCAAAATGAAAGGTTTTCTTTTCAACACACAGGATGATCTGTCACTGATATTTAGTATCATCACAATGCTGTTGATTGACAATGTTCACTGTTTTTTTTGTCTCCTTCATTCCATCCTAATCATCACTGAAAACGTAGAACTGCTCATACAAGTGTTCACACTGGCTGGTTCTCTACCTAATCTGGTTCCTAGGAATACATTAACTAGAATAGGGTGACAGTTTGAAAATGATCCATGGAGTTGTCTCTGATAAAAATTTTCCTTTCCCTTCTTTCTCAGATTTTTCTGGTAAATAACATTATAATTGGAGATGTCAGCTAGTTTCCAGCAAAATAATAAATCATGATGTTCTCTCATTAAATCGAGACAAATTTCATATAAACAGTTTTCAAGCAAGCAAACATATTTTCCTTGCCGTCTCATTCATTTTAGAAAATATAACAATTCAAATCAATCACAATTTTTCAACAAAAATATTTCAACTTTGGAGGTTTAAACACAACACAAATGACAACACATTATTCAGCATGCTTTGCTTTCTCTCCTATTAAACTGACAACTGTCAATTTACTAGAAAAGAAAGCAACCCCTGAACAATAGTTGCATAAATTTTCACATTAATTTTCACAAAACATATTCAAAAGTAACAACATGTGTATTCCATTCTGTACACTTTATGTAAGCCTAATTCAGCTCCCTGAAATGGGAACCTCCATTTCAACAAACTGAAGAAAGCAAATAAAAAGCACACAAAACGATTTCTCTAAAAAAAAAAAATTTCTCCATGCATTAGCTTTAAAAAAGAAAATTCCATACCAAATTAGTAACTATACATATATTGACTAAATGACATCCATCATTAATTGAAAACTAGAAAACAAAATACATACTAGTGTTCTTGCATGGAATCATTATATGAAAAATCTGCGTTTTTCACACACAGCAACACAAAGGCAATGAAAAATAATTTTCAATACACACTAAAACTACTAACACACTTTACGTCAAACTATTTATTATAGGATTAAACATTCTTTTTGAAGAATTTATCGATGTGTAAACTCTGGACATTTTACTCACAAACTGAATAAAAATTATCACTGATACTTATGGTACTGAAACTTTACACAAGATCTGAATCCCCAAAAGGAAAAGGGAACACATTGTGTGTCAATCAGTAAAAAATTAAAAATAGAATGTAATTTTTTTTTTTCTCTTTTTTTTTTGCAGATGGTGGAGCTAATGCCAAAAACGTCAGTTTATATTTACCCGAAAGACCTTAAAGTCGTGAGCAAAAAGACATCTGGATGTGCAAAGGCCCGGTATCTCTTGTCGGCCTTTTTTACAAATGAGGACCTGGTCAAAGCAGGAAATGTAACTGGGGTCAACAATAAGAAAGGTCTAGACAAGCGTGTGTCCAGGCTATAATTGGTAAGATTTTTACTTCTACCATTAATTTCTTCATTAACTGTTGTAACTTATAAGTACAGTTTCTAAACTTTAGATTTCTTTCAGATTATGCAGTTCTGAAGAGTGATGCGAAGATCAGCAACATAAACCTGGCACTGAGATCCAAAGTCAGTGCTTTGGTGTGCAAAAGCAGTCAGAAACAGCCAGAGGGATCAGATTATAAGGTAATAAGATTAAATGCTGTGTCCATTTCAAATATTGCCCAACTGGCGTTTTTTGATAAGAGGACATATTCCTAATTTATTTCTTGTTATAAAAAAATAAATATGTTCAGAATAAACTTTTCTTCTGTCACTGATTGCAAAATGAATATAAATAAGACACTGTCCCTTTTTATTTAAATTGAAGGAATTAAATACAACTTGCATTAGGCTTAAATAAATTAGTGCTGATTATATGCAATAAATCACAAGCACTTTTATTCAGTTTGTGAGTAAACAGAGTTTACAGCACTTTTATTCAGTTTGTGAGTAAAATGTCCAGAGTTTACACATCAATAAATTCTTCAAAAAGAATGTTGAATTCTTGTAATTCCAATTTGTTCACTATATGAACAATTTTAAAAATTTGAATAGTTCTATGCGTTACGTTGTTTGTTTTCATGCGTGTATTGTTACATCACGTTTTCGGATTTATTGATGTGTAAATTCTCGTTTCGATTTGATTTTATCCAATCAAAACAATCGTAATAAAGGACATTGGAATTATGAATATTTACAATCACTCAACTAAAGTTAACAGCACAACAAATAAGCTAAAGTTTCTATGTATGTTCATTTGTTTGGGTTTTTTTTCGTTTTTTTTTTTTTTTATATAATTTTTCAAATATTTTTCTTCCATCATTCTCGTTTTCTCTTTTCCTTTGGATATATTTTTTTCCAAATCTTTTTTGTCCACCACTTTTTTCTTTCTTTCTTTTTTTTTTTTTGGTCACATTTGATAACAAATCTAATATATTATATACATATAAAATGGCTAAGTAACAATGTATGTACATAATTATATGATTTCATTTGTTGTAAAACATAATTCATTTCCTTTCGAAGGCATCTGCTATATCACGTAACCAGGTGCTAACATAAACAATCCCAATTAGCTTATCATTAGAAATAAAGTAGCAATTACTTTATTTCCATAAAAATTTACAATGCATCCATTCTGTGTGTAGGCTGTCATCTCAAGTGCTCCAATATCAACTTGAAAAAGCATCAAATCATGATTACAACATCAGTTCCAACTGTGCCAAAATCTAAACAAACTAAAATTAAGTACACATATACTAATCAAGGAATACATTACCAAATTTAGACCTGTATTCATCTACAAGTAATTTAAAAAAAAAAAAAAAAAAAACCACCAACTTTAAAGGGACTGGCCCACGATTTTTTATCAAAAGCTTTTTCATTTTTGATGTTAAATATTGAACACAGAACTCATTTAAAGTCTACATTAAAATTTGGGACCTTTGAATGCAAGGATTAAAGATATAATTTAGCCATAACTCTTTGTTATGTAAACAAGACTCGAGTCTTTTTATCACTGGATACAACGCTACATTTGGGGATGGAGGTTATGTGCAACATTGCGTGGCGGTTCCTCAGCAGGAAAAATACCAACAAGTAAAGTAAACATGAAAATTTTCACATGTATTCATATAATTATAATTTGCAGAGTCATCGCCCGGTCTCCACACAAGGACTGCCACCCCAAATGTAACGTTGTAACCAGTGTTTATATTTACAAACAAAATATGGATTACTAATTTCGTATTTAGATGCATTTTAATGCCACACAGTCACAGATATGAACATTATACAGACAAGATATAAGAAATGAATCTTATATACGAGTAATTCGGAGCTATAACATACTGACAATTTTAAAATGGACTATGTGTAACCAACATTCTATATCAAGTAGATTATCAAATTAAATAATGATACTTGCGCATTGGAATATTAATATAGCCACAATAAAATTAGTATTACATTTTTATTAACTATGGAAAATATTAAAAAAATAGAACCTTAATATCCAAAACTTATAGAACAACAGTTTTAATACACATTTTTGAATGTTTTGCCAAAAACTCTGAACACAAAAGAGCTTTTACAAGATAGCAAGTTATTTTTTAACTCTAAAATAAAATGTTTATATTAAAAACTCTCATCAAACGCCTATTTAAGAATTTTCAGACTAATAGGTAGTTTTTACCTGTTTGTGGTGTGATGCTAGCACATAACCAGTTTACTTTGGGGTGAGCCAACAGAGCAGGTTCTAAAATCGATAGCCTATTGGTGATTCGGTCTTTTAAGAGGCAAGGATAGTGAGGATCAGCTGATGCACAGTAATTATAATCGGTGTTATTAGACATCGTGAAAAAATAACTCATTATTACAACAGATTTTGTGATGAGTTCACACCAGTAAATGTAAAATACTTATCGAAAACCTACGAAAAGACAAAAAAAAGCCCCCCTCTCCCATTAGATTATTTTTATTGTAACAGTGCAACACGAGAAATATGAGTATTAAAAAATCGCATCAATTGATCAAGTTAATCAAGAGTGTATTAGCGTCTTTATAGATAAATTGTGGCGTAACAGTCTGCACATTATTAAAAAGCACAGTAGAAAATTTCAAAGCTGCTTTGGCAGAAAAAGAAATCAGAAAATTTTCAAAAATGCAGCATCTTTTATCACAACATATTTATCGTTATTTCTTTATTTAATTTTTTAAAATTAAAAGGCAATCTAGGACTCGAGTTGATGGCCAACCTAGAGGTGGAGTTCTTCCAAAGATATGTCTGGAAAATGAGAGGTTAATAAAATTCTAATAATTTAAAGCTTTTTGTTATGTTTTGGTTTTTTTGATTGGGTTTGTAAGAAAATAATTGGGGTTTGTATCTTTAAAAGAAAAATTGGAAGTTCAGTGAGATTTTAGTGCATATACGAAAAGAAATGTTATTTTTTAAAATCAGAATTGATTGAGCTTGATGCCATATAAGTGGACACACAAATAATTATGTCTTTGCCAAAGACATCAGAGTTGCGAGTAAGAAACAGTTACAAGTAAGAAGGCATTGCGTGAATCACCAGATGTCGGTGTTTCTACACGAACAGGAACTTCATAGAAGACACGTGTAGCATGTGTGTACTATACTGCGTTCATTAAAGTTAAGCTGATTATATCGATGTAAATATGGATATTGATACTAAATATTCATATGTACTATTAATTTACAAATCAATATCCGAGCATTTGTTTCAGCACTAAAAAAGAAAAGAAAAAAACTCATCTCAACTTGGTCATGACACGCTAGCAAAAATAATCATATTTGATAGGGTCAACTTATTGGTATAATATAGGGCTGAAACGATTCACAACAAATATATCGATACTGTTCGATATATAAACGCTCGATTTAATGTTCGATCTTTACCTCGATTTTCGGTTCGTACTATCGTTTTAACAATGTTAAGACATGCTCATTAAAGTTCCAGCATGTGATTTGCATTAAACTGTACATTGTATTGATTGACATACTGTATTTCACCCCTTGTGATTTACATAAGCAGAAGTAGTGTTCTTCATGTATCGACCAACTTCATTTCTTTATATGTAAAACTTTTATCTTGCCTCCTAATACATATATTTTGCAATTCATTAAACTTTAAGATGTATTCTTCTTTCAAAATGTATCGTATTGAAAATATTGAATCGATGGCACAAGTATCGCAATACGTATCGTATCGTGAAGGGGGCGTATCGTTTCAGCCCTAGGTCGAAATACAATAACTATGACATACATTCTCAGATTTCTTCATTGTTTCTTGCAGTGTAGAAATGTCTTCTTTTCCCAGAAATTGCTTTCCAGAATGGTACTCCCATCCACATACTACACAGATGTTGCATATTAGCTGCACCAGCTAAACCATTGGGCAGGAGTATGCTACAGAATGCAATCCAAGAAACTTAAGCTGATCTCCTGTACTGCAAATACCACTCATAGTTAGTAATCTAGTTCATACAATCATTAATTCATATGCAAACTGGCGATTACCAACAATTACTTGAACCAGATACAGCTCAATGCATCGAATCTTCCTACATCAGCAAGCTGGACATCCACATCACAAAGAGCTAGGCAGCACAAAACACAGTTCTCAAATAAAGAGGTTCAATTCTTCCTAATAGCAAAATGGACATCTTGATCACAAAAAAGGAATCGATGCAACAGTTCCAAAATGAAAGGTTTTCTTTTCAACACACAGGATGATCTGTCACTGATATTTAGTATCATTCACAATGCTGTTGATTGACAATGTTCACTGTTTTTTTTGTCTCCTTCATGTCCATCCTAAATCATCACTGAAAACGTAGAACTGCTCATACAAGTGTTCACACGGCTGGTTTCTCTACCTAATCTGGTTCCTAGGAAATACATTAACTAGAATAGGGTGACAGTTGTGAAAATGATCCATGGAGTTGTGCTCTGATAAAATTTTCCTTTCCCTTCTTTCTCAGATTTTTCTGGTAAATAACATTATTAATTGGAGATGTCAGCTAGTTTTCCAGCAAAATAATAAATCATGATGTTCTCTTCATTAATCGAGAACAAATTTCATTATTAAACAGTTTTCAAGCAAGCAACATATTTTCCTTGCCGTCCTCATTCATTTTAGAAAAATAAATGAATTCAAATCAATCACAATTTTCAACAAAATATTTCAACTTTGGAGGTTTAAACACAACACAAATGACAACACATTATTCAGCATCTTTGCTTTCTCTCCTATTAAACTGACAACTGTCATTTACTAGAAAGAAGCAACCCCTGAAACAATAGTTGCATAAATTTCACATTAATTTTTCACAAAAACATATTCAAAAGTAACAACATGTGTATTCCATTCTGTACACTTTATGTAAGCCTAATTCAGCTCCCTGAAAATGGGAACCTCCATTTCAACAAACTGAAGAAAGCAAATAAAAAGCACACAAAACGATTTCTCTAAAAAAAAAAATTTCTCCATGCATTAGCTTTAAAAAAGAAAATTCCCATACCAATTAGTAACTATACATATTTGACTAAATGACATCCATCATTAAATTGAAAACTAGAAAACAAAATACATACTAGTGTTCTTGCATGGAATCATTTATGAAAAATCTGCGTTTTCACACACAGCAACACAAAGGCAATGAAAATAATTTTCAATACACACTAAAACTACTAACACACTTTACGTCAAACTATTTTATAGGATTAAACATTCTTTTGAAGAATTTATCGATGTGTACTCCTGGACATTTTACTCACAAACTGAATAAAAATTATCACTGATACTTATGGTATGAAACTTTACACAAGATCTGAATCCCCAAAAGGAAAAGGGAACACATTGTGTGTCAATCAGTAAAAAATTAAAAATAGAATGTAATTTTTTTTTTCTCTTTTTTTTTTGCAGATGGTGGAGCTAATGCCAAAAACGTCAGTTTATATTTACCCGAAAGACCTTAAAGTCGTGAGCAAAAAGACATCTGGATGTGCAAAGGCCCGGTATCTCTTGTCGGCCTTTTTTACAAATGAGGACCCTGGTCAAAGCAGGAAATGTAACTGGGTCAACAATAAGAAAGGTCTAGACAAGCGTGTGTCCAGGCTATAATTGGTAAGATTTTTACTTCTACCATTAATTTCTTCATTAACTGTTGTAATTATAAGTACAGTTTCTAAACTTTAGATTTCTTTCAGATTATGCAGTTCTGAAGAGTGATGCGAAGATCAGCAACATAAACCTGGCACTGAGATCCAAAGTCAGTGCTTTGGTGTGCAAAAGCAGTCAGAAACAGCCAAGGGATCAGATTATAAGGTAATAAGATTAAATGCTGTGTCCATTTCAAATATTGCCCAACTGGGTTTTTTGATAAGAGGACATATTCCTAATTTATTTCTTGTTATAAAAAAATAAATATGTTCAGAATAAACTTTTCTTCTGTCACTGATTGCAAAATGAATATAAATAAGACACTGTCCCTTTTTATTTAAATTGAAGGAATTAAATACAACTTGCATTAGGCTTAAATAAATTAGTGCTGATTATATGCAATAAATCACAAGCACTTTTATTCAGTTTGTGAGTAAAATGTCCAGAGTTTACAGCACTTTTATTCAGTTTGTGAGTAAAATGTCCAGAGTTTACACATCAATAAATTCTTCAAAAAGAATGTTGAATTCTTGTAATTCCAATTTGTTCACTATATGAACAATTTTAAAAAATTTGAATAGTTCTATGCGTTACGTTGTTTGTTTTCATGCGTGTATTGTTACATCACGTTTTCGGATTTATTGATGTGTAATTCTCGTTCGATTTGTTTTATCCAATCAAAACAATCGTAATAAGGACATTGGAATTATGAATATTTACAATCACTCAACTAAAGTTAACAGCACAACAAATAAGCTAAAGTTTCTATGTATGTTCATTTGTTTGGGTTTTTTTCGTTTTTTTTTTTTTTTATATAATTTTCAAAATATTTTTCTTCCATCATTCTCGTTTTCTCTTTCCTTTGGATATATTTTTTTCCAAATCTTTTTTGTCCACCACTTTTTCTTTCTTTCTTTTTTTTTTTTGGTCACATTTGATAACAAATCTAATATATTATTACATATAAAATGGCTAATGTAACAATGTATGTACATAATTATATGATTTCATTTGTTGTAAAACATAATTCATTTCCTTTCGAAGGCATCTGCTATATCACGTAACCAGGTGCTAACATAAACAATCCAATTAGCTTATCATTAGAAATAAAGTAGCAATTACTTTATTTCCATAAAATTTACAATGCATCCATTCTGTGTGTAGGCTGTCATCTCAAGTGCTCCAAATATCAACTTGAAAAAGCATCAAATCATGATTACAACATCAGTTCCAACTGTGCCAAAATCTAAACAAACTAAAATTAAGTACACATATACTAATCAAGGAATACATTACATTTAGACCTGTATTCATCTACAAGTAATTTAAAAAAAAAAAAAAAAACCAACCAATATTAAAGGGACTGGCCCGATTTTTATTCAAAAGCTTTTTCATTTTTGATGTTAAATATTGAACACAGAACTCATTTAAAGTCTACATTAAAATTTGGGACCTTTGAATGCAAGGATTAAAGATATAATTTAGCCATAACTCTTTGTTATGTAAACAAAGACTCGAGTCTTTTTATCACTGGATACAACGCTACATTTGGGATGGAGGTTATGTGCAACATTGCGTGGCGGTTCCTCAGCAGGAAAAATACCAACAAGTAAAGTAAACATGAAAATTTTCACATGTATTCATATAATTATAATTTGCAGAGTCATCGCCCGGTCTCCACACAAGGACTGCCACCCCAAATGTAACGTTGTAACCAGTGTTTAATTTTACAAACAAAAATTGGATTTAATTTCGTAATTTAATGCATTTTAATGCCACACAGTCACAGATATGAACATTATACAGACAAGATATAAGAATGAATCTTATATTTTTTCGGGTGATACAGGTATCACCGAATTTTAGACGGTAAACTCATCAATGCGCGAAGCGCATTGATGAAAAGTTTTACCGTCTAAAATCTCGGTGACAACCTGCATATCACCCGAAAAAATATAAGATTTATTTCTTATCATTTAATTTTATATTAAAACAACAAAATAATGTTCAATAGACTTTACTTGTTGTTCAGGTATGTGATTGAAAAATCACCTCAATTCTTTAAAGGTGTTTTAACCAATGAGAATTGGCGCTAGGTGATCACATGAAATAAAATTAAATGATACTTTGATCATAAAAAGTGTAAAACAAAATTTTGGC
>CAJDSM010000054.1:38790-60653 GCA_903981925.1 Ostrea lurida
CGAAAAATTGTGGGTCAGTCCTTTTAAGTAGTGCGCTACAATTGGCCATAATCTGCTCTCATCTTTTCAGTGATGCTCCCCCACTGAAATCTATTGCCATTTCCCCTGCAACCCTTCTAGAGTTTTTTCATGGTAATAAGCATCTTAGTACATGTAGCATCATTTTCAAAAAAAAAAAAAATTGTTGCATACAGACCTTGTTAGTAAACATCTTAATTTTTATAACCACCTAATTTTTATAGGATATTAACCCGACTGTTACACTTGACTCTAGCCATGCCGAATTTTGAGGTCCACCACTGTTACACACAACTAATGTCATTTTTCACGATAGATTGATTTGAATAACACAACTAATGTCATTTTTCACGATAGATTGATTTGAATAAAACAACGAGCTATTTGTAATATTGCATTTGATTGGTCAAAGGATAATTTCCTACATTTTCTATCGGAAGCCAAAAAATGTAAAATTACATCTGACTTTCAGACAAGAACTAGCACATGTTCTAATGGATGCAGCTACAAATGCTCTATGTCCTCAACCAAATATGGGCAGAAAGAGTGAACCAACAATATATATTCATGTCATAACTTGATAGGCGGTGGGACGGCACTAGTGGTGGTTAGAAGTGTGCTTTAATTCAAGCGTCTGTGTATTTGAATGCGGAGAAGTTTTTTCCATGACCTTTATTTGTGTTAGAAAGTCCCTCAAATAAAAATCAAACCAGGAATTATCTCATTTTTGAAGACAATGGAAATGCTCTATTAAAAAAAAATCACACATACAAGGTCAGCTGCACATAAGCAGAAGAAAGTTTTGTTATTTTGTTGCGTTTACTCTCGGAGATCTTTTTGGTAGAGAAAATTTCTCGCCACATAATGCCGTGAAAATACTTTGCTGCCAAAGTTGAAAGTATTTTTTTAAGAAATATCACAGACTGTTCATTGCATCAAAATTATGATCATTATCTGTGACTTGTTCTATTTTAAAATACCACATTGTACACAATATTGGATACATGAAAACAGATTGACTCCGATGATGAATTTCTTGGATTTGATGCTGAGGATTAAGAAAATGACAAAGGAACCGTAGCTTTTGTTGACACCTGGGTTCAAGGAAATTTGGACATAAACAAATCCCCATTCCCAGGTGAAAAGAAAATTACTGTTGACATGCCTGAGGACAGTGAATTGTTGGATTTTTTCAAACCATTTGTTTCCGATGACTTTATTGAGACTGTTCTTGTTCAGGAAACAAACAAATACGCCGAGGATTTCTTCAATTCGCCACAAGGTGGGAATCTCATTTTCACACTGTTGACACTGATGATATGAAAAAATTCATCAGCATGATAATTGCAATGGGATTAGTCCAACACCAAGACATTCAGGACTACTGGAGCAAAGACGAGCTGCTCACAACACTATTTTTTGGGAAAGTCATGCCAAAAAATAAATTCTAGTTGATAATGTAATTGTATAATAAATTTCTTGAAAAATTAAATTAATTGTGTTATATCTTATGAATTAATTAATATAATAGAATTTTTTCTTCACAATCATTCCTGATTTACCTGTGTATTGGCTGTATTAACACAGATCATTTGAGAAAAATGGTGGACTACGACTCTGACGTTGAACGTGTTTTAGATATTATTGATGCGAGTTTTGGCTCAGAATTCTCTGGATTTAGTAGCGAGGAAAGCGAATTAAGTTTCGGGTGATGACCATGTGCCAAATGATTGGGAAAATCTGCGTGAGAATGATGGCACGGATGATAATACGCCAAAGTGTGCCTTACCTGCGGGGCCGATACTTCCCCGAGATTTTGACGCGACTAGTGCTGGTGCATTGGATTATTTTAAATTGTTAATACCAATGGATATGTTTGACAACATTGCGAGAGAAACCAATTCGTATGCTGTGATTTGTCAGCGGGAAAATGGCGAGAATGATGCTAGGTGGACCGCAACAACCAGTGCCGAGATCCGCGCATACATCGGACTCAACATCCTCATGGGAGCAACTCCACGCCACTCATGATGATTACTGGAAGGACGACTTCCTATCCTCACAGGGATTCAAGAACACAATGACTATCGGAACGTACGAGAAACTCGCACATTACAGCGGCCGCCTGTGATGCTCCAACATACCGCCCTATCAATAAGGCGAAACCTTTGTACGATGTGACCAACAGAAACTTTGGCAGATTTTATCAACATTCCACAGAAATTTCTATAGATGAAGCCATGAAAGGATACAAAGGACGTTCTGAACTCCGCCAATACATGCCATACAAACCAGAGAAATTCGGGATAGAGTTCTGGGCCAGATGTGATGCGTCACCACTTCCGCCCACCAGTACAACGCTGACCGTAGCTGTGCTTGTGAACACTCTACAACTTTGTCAGTAAGCCATTGCATCTCTTCAGCAGACGCAGAAGTCGGGAAACGCAGGCTACTCACTACAAACTGCAATGACTGCAAATTCTAGTGGAATGGCTGCAGCAAATGTGTCGGCTATTGACATGGTGTCTCCGAAAATTAGAGCAGACATTCTTTCAGGTAAAGATGTCAATTGAAACATTCTTTTGAATCCAAATTACACTTCGCCATCGCAGAGAAAAGTGCAAGATAATGACGAACGCCTCACGAGACCCTTGTCCTTGGACGAGTTAATTGTGGCTTTCGGCTTTACAAGAAAATCAAGTGCACCGCCTATCCCAACAGGTCTGCCGAGCTTGATGCTTAACTCGCTTACATTATCGAAACTGCCAATATTTGGCCTGATCGATTCTATGAATACCATCAGCTATTTTCTAACAAATGTGCATGCATGTTACTTCAGCACAAGGTCAAAGGGTGATCCAGACTTGAGATCCCTTGTATGTGCCGGTTCAGCGGTTTAATGTCTTGCAACACTTGTGAATCTAACATCCACTCGTCAAATAAAGCAACCCCCTTGACAACTAACATTGTTTTGGAATGCAGATGTTCCAATCATCCTGTGGAATTTTTATTTTAGTTCATGAAATTTTTACCCTCATTCTTCCATTTTTTTGATGCGCACAATACAGGGTTTTCCAGATGTTTTCTCCCCAAAGTGGGGGGTGCGTATTGTACACAAGTGCGCCCTATACACGATACTATACGGTATGTTCTTTAGCAAACTTTCTAGACTTTTTTTAACAGTATAATGTGAAATGCCGAGGTTGAATGTTAGTTAGGGTGAAAAAATTTGAATTAGTGAAAAATGGCGAACGTAGATTGGAGTGATGACGAAGCGGTATTACAGTTTTTTGATGACGATAGTGATGAAGGAACAGACTTTGAGGGCTTTGATGTTGGGAATATACAATTAGGAAACAGAAACACGCTTGTACAAGTACCTATGAGTGACTTTGTACCGGAGAATGATCGCGATTTGCCGATAGACATAGAGGAAGGTTGGTCTTGCGATGATGTCGCCCCCACCATTGCACCGTTCACGGGAGAGGAGAATTTAAATGTTGATTGGGTTGGCTTCGAACCTTTGACTTTCCTAAAACTGTTTGTGAATGACCATTTTATTGACTTGATAATTGATCAAACAAATTGGTACGCCCAAACACAAGCAGAAGCTGAAAATGTGAGCCACTTCAGTCGGATGAAACAATGGCGTCCTGTAAACATGGCGAAGATGAAAGTCTTCCTCATTCTTGTGATTTGCAAGGGATTAGTGCAGAAAAATGATGTACACGATTATTGGGCAACAGATGATGTTCAGGACACTCCTTTCTTCCGTGAACACATGTCCAGAAATCGATTTCTGCTTATTTTGAGCAACTTTCATGTCACAGACAATGCGCTGCAGATACAATTGCCTAGGATTTGCAACTATTGGAGCACCGATGGGAGGTATGCAGACCCATTTATTTCTTCCATAATGCCTAAAACGCAATTCATGAAACTGAACCAATACCTACATCTAAGAGACACATCCAATACACCTGGGCGGAATGATGTGAACTACGACCCATTATTTCAAAGTAAGAACGTTGATAGATATGGTTCAACCAAAGCTGAGGGAAAGCTACAAGCCAGGACAAAACTTATCTATTGATGAAGGAATGATTGGCTAAAAGGCAGATAACATTTCAGACAATATATGCCAGCAAAACCAACTAAGTGGGGGATCAAAGTGTGGCAGATATGCGAGTCGGATACCAGGTACTTCTTTTTATTGCCCAGATTGTGATGTTTAGATGTTTCCCTATGTGTTCCAGATTGTTTCAAACTGTACCACTCCAAAAAAAATTGTCAGGTTAAAAATTTTGGCCTATCTGCAGATTCTACCGACTCGGACTAGATCAAGACTGCTTGTTTTACCTGTGTAATTACCTGAATAAAACTTGTTACCCATTATGTGACTTAGTGTTGAACAGAGACGGTGATCAACTGAACATATTCAGGTGAACAGACCTTGTCCCAGCCAAAATGCTCATGTCCAAAGTCATTTTGTTGGAATTCAAAGAATGTGAACTGGTAAATGAAGGATTCTTTCAAAACACATATGGATGGAACTTAAAAAATACAATTGGCAGGCTCAAATGAGCTTTTCTGATCTGAATTAATTTTTGACACCGTGATCTTTTGATTAGAGGAGTTAACCTGCAATGTTGATGTCCATAATGTTTTGCATGTCAATCCTTGCTTAGTGCTTTCTTAATGAAGAATGCATATTTATCAGTCCGTAAAGACAAAACAACAAAAACAATTCAAAGCCGTTAAATTCACCAATGTTGTAGTTATCGATATTTGCGTCTTCGTTTGATAAACTATCGAGATCTTCGTCCCTAACATCCGCCATTGGAGTAAACAAACTCTCATATCACGTGAAATCTTGCTGAAAGAGATATTTCCCCGTATTCGGCGGGAAAATTCAAAGAGAGTTCAATCCCGGTAGACCAGGGTCAGTTATGCTCACAAGCTCAGGAGCTAACTTTTTTAAGCAGCTAAGAAAAAAATTGACTATTCATTCCAGTGAATTATCTTGAATACATAAATACACTTGCATGTTTTGTTTCTAACACTTTTTAAGATTACGTCTACTATGGAGAAAGCAAAGGTGTTTAAAGTTGGGAATGCAACACATTCTGAGGGACGGATGTTGGCTGCCTTAAAATTTGAAGAATTAAAGGCTAAAGGTATTTAAAGGGGCATAGACACGTTTTGAGGTAAAATTTATTTTTCCAATTTTAATGTTTGCAGTGTTGAACGTCATTTGTTGACTTACAAGTGTAAACAAGGCTCGTGCCATGTGTTGAATATGCTAATAAACATTCCATTTAAAGCAGATTTTTTCAAATTATAACTTCATTCTGAACACAATTAAACAGTTTCTAGTGTTTCTTACATCTCATTTTGTTTTAAACATGGTATTTTCTGTGAAGCAATCTTTATGTAAACAAAAACAAGGCACGAGCCTTGTTTACATTACGAAGAATTTTGAGCGCTGTATCTTACTCTTAACTCAACAACTGACATTAAGATTTTTGCTGACCATTAGAAATAACATTCATCAAACACAAATCTGAAGAAATTCTTTGTGACGTGCATTTCAATCTTTCAGTCAGAATGTGACGATGGCAGAATTGACCGTAACCATAGTGACCAACAATCCCAAAAGGCTGTCAACAACAGAGATGTCAGGAGTAAGTAGAGGTCAATTATAAAAAAATTGTAAAGAATACATGTGCCTCATGTGAGCTTTTGTGCTGTAGGCAACCTCATTGTATAAACAGAATCAAGAACTGAAAGAGAAAGTAAAAATGAAACAGAATCAAGAACTGAAAGAGAAAGTAAAAATGAAACAGAAAGTGCAAACCATGAACCCTTTCTTATGATTCTGGTTTTTTTCCAGCATGGCTTCCAAACCAAAATGGAAGAGAAAGGTGCCGCCAAGACTCCGTGACAAAACACAGAGTGCACCTAACACACAGCTGACATCAGCGACTCTTACCCCAAACATGGAAACCATGCTCCAATCGAGCATTGTGAAAGTATCCATAGATGAAGACATGATAGGCTTGGATTCAAGCAATTTATATGCCATTGAAACCCATAAAGCGTGGCATAAAAGTATGGGTTCAAGCTGATCCATCCGCAATAGAAATCTCACCATGCTGTCAACTAACACAAACCAACAGGGCCAGGAAGTATCCCTTAAGCAAAAGGATGGCACCATGAAGAAAGTCTCATGCCGAAAAGCAGTGAAACTGTACAATGCGCACATGAACTGGGTTGATCATGCCAATCAGTTGAGATCAACATACAACATCGCAAGAAAGAACCTAAAATGGTGGAAGTACTTTTTTTTTATGTGTGCATTATAAATGCATACATCTTGATGCAAAAGTTTCCTAATCACATCATCTGAAATAAAACAAACAAGATCAGACAGAGGAACCAGCTAGAATTCAGGATGAACTCATCACATCAATCAATAGATGTATTTAGTTTTAAAAGAAAAAGAAAATCTGAATTCAATGTTCAACTGTCGAGAGATCATCACTGGCCATGTACTATGCGCAAGAGGAGGGGGTGCAGGAATTTTGCAAATCAAGGGATCAGACAGGAGCCTTCGAGTGGTTGCTCCCAGTGCAACATTAATATGTGCAATGGCTGTTTTAAGCCATATCATCTGCAGTAGTTTCAGGCTATTTATGGATAGTAACATTTAGTTACTCTTTGTGTGTTTGTAGAGTATGGAAATAATGAAATTACTGCTGAGAAAAGTTGGGGGGGAGGCGGGAGGGTTTGGGGGGTTGACAGACAATGTTTACAATGCTTTAAAATCAAGATAATAAGATTTTATATCATTAGAATCTATAATTATTCATCTTTTATATCCTGTGTCCATAAATAAAGAATTAATGAGCCTTTGTCTAACATATTTTGCAAACTCATCAGCTGCAGGGAGTCCATAAGAATTTGTCTGGAACACAAGCAGCAAAATATCTTACATAAGGCACTTCCAGCTGAATGAATTAATTTGAAGACCATTCCACAAAGGAATTCAAATCTGGCCAACTTATCTATCCCATCACATCTTGAACTACATTAAATTTGGAGCAATGGTTACAGACCATCAGCTTCCTTTATTGATGAATGTGGCCACCCATTAACACAAAAAATTCTTGGTGAATCCTTCAAATGTCAGGTTACAATGATGAGCAGTACAATGGGCATTCATTCTGGATCAGGACAGCCAAGCACCTGCTGCAAGCAGCCTAGTGCAAGACCATTATCATGATCAAAACACTACATCTGTGGAGTTCAGACTGTTATGAAAGGTATTTAAGAGTGGACGTCATCTCAAACTATAGTGCAAATTCCGAGGTATCTTCTGAGTTATAAGATTATTCCTACAATTACGTAAACTTCTGTTAAAAAATTTGAGTTGAGGTTAAAATGGTGACGGTAGGATGATGTTTTGAACTTTTTTAATGGTGATAGCGATGAGGAAAATGATTTTGAATGATTTATTCCTGTTGATTATGGATTAGGAAATGAAAATATCCTTGCGTATGTGCCTATGATGAACTTTGTGCCGAGAAATGATCGGGACTTTGACTCGGATCTTGATGAAGATTGGTCGCGTGTTGATGCTACAACATGGAATGCTCCGTTCACTGGCGAGGAAAAAATCAACATAGAAATGGATAAAAAAGATCCTTTATCTTTTCTAAAACTGTTTATTAGTGATTCATTTATGGAAATACTCGTTGAACAGATCAATCTGTATGCAGAGACGTATGAAATTTAGAAAAAAGGAGAGTAAATGAGAATGGAATGAATAGTGACAGTAAATTAAATGAATTTTCACCTTTCAGGTTACCTGGAGTGTTAATTTCAAAAATTTTTAAAGTGATTAGCATGGAATTAAATTCTTCAACATTTTCTAATACAGTTTCATATAAATTTCATAGATGTGGTATAAATAGTAAGTGAGATATGAAATTTTTAAAAAATGATATAGATTTTTATCAATTTCTTAAAATTAATTCAGCAGTGGTCGCTATAGTAGCAAAAATCTATGCAGCAGTCTAAGAGTTAATTTATCTAATCATCTTTTTGATATGTTTAATGTGCATTATTTGAAGTGGATACTTTTTCTCTTCAAGATTTGAATTAACTTTTATTTCTAATTTCCAATGCAAAATCTCAATTTTAGGACCGGCACAACTGCTATGCGCAAGAGGCTAGTGCCAAGCTCAACGGGGAGTTCATGGTTCCAGTTGGAGAATAGCATTTGCAACAGCAGAACAAGTGGCAAGAGAAATGAACCCCCACCATCTGGCTGAATTGATGGCTGGATTTAAAACATCCCTTCAGAATGGACTCCTGTTGCGATTTCCACCCACAACTGGAGTCATTTATAATGAAGAAATGACAGAGACTACAAGGGTCGAGTTGATTGATGGGAATCCTACTCAGCATGTACTGAAATAACTGTGGCAACTCTACCCAGAAAAAGAGGAGTTGAAGACATGGTAATAAATCAAATTGCATAGATCAAAGGAAGGCCACCATCTTTATTTTTGTATATGATTTATGTACTATGTACAATGTATCAGTCACTATAATAAGGTATTTTCTTTCTTGCTTATTAGGAAAATCATTATCTACAAGAACCTTAGTCATCAGGCTGTGTCATTTCTTGGGTTGACAAGAAATGGCGAATCTACCAACAGCCTGAAAACTTCACATTTCGACCAAATAAGGATAATGAGGAATATTCTATTTCGAAACTATGGAGGAGTGTTTTCATCCAGCTACCAAAACGATATTTATCAGCTGTTCAATGTTGTGGCAAGACCATTGTCATAATAGTGATTAGCATATTGATAGCAGGGCTGAAACAATACGTCCCTTTCACGATATGATACGTAATTATTTTAATACTTGTGCCATGATTCAATATTTTCAGTACAATATATATTTTTACAGTAAAAGCCATTGATAACATCATATGTAGAATTAATACTACACACTAAGTTTAGTTTTCAGTGTATATGATTAGAAAAGAAAAATGAAAAAAAAAAAACATCTTTTTTTACAGTGTCCAGGATATATGCATGAGCAAGTAAAGCGAAGAAAACGATTGCAGCACCTCCTTAGACTTTCCACCATGGAGGAAAATTGTTGGAACCTAGTGCAGGCAATTCTAGAAAAGAATCCAAGAGTCACCGTATACTTATTCAGGAGCATGGCTCATCTCAGTGCTGAACAAGCATCCTCTATCTTGAAAAAGTTCCTAAGTGGCGAAATATCAGTCACTGAGATAAAGACGATTGTAAAAAAGTATCCTGATCCACCTGCAGAAGCCACCATGTTTTTCGCAGAGGATTCGTGAAAAGGTAATATGTTTAAAAAAAATTGTGGTTTCTTGTATCAATACATGAACTTTGCCTGTAATTATATTGCATGGGGGTTCCTTAAAACCGCCTCCCATCCGCTACTCCTCTAATATCACTGAACAATATTTTCTGAAACTTTTAGGGATTCTCTATTAGATGTTGTCATTATGCAACTCCTTTTTTAAAATTTTGATCTGAATGATTTTATACCTGCAGAGGGTGGGGTTATCAATTAGCGATCTACACACTTCGGTGATTAAAACAATTCACATTGCTTAAGAAAATTCTACACCATCAAAGGTAATATTATCAATACTACAGCAGTATATTGTTAAAATAATAATAAATAATGCATTGTACTTTTTTAGACTTTTTCTATAAAATTCTTTTTTAATTCATCAGAATATACACCTCTAATTAAAAATTTTTGGTAGGAGAAAAGCATCTACAAGCCATACCTACTTTGACAAATCGCTCATTATCGATGAGATCCAGACTTACAAAATACTTCTTATGACTACAAAACTGGAACAAAAAATACTGCCTAGTGACGTTACCAAAACTGAACCAAGAATATATCCTATACTTACAAAACGAACAAAATACTATCCTATACGTTTACCAACTGAACAAAAATAATTCTAGTCGTTCCAAAACTGGAACAAGATACTATCTAGGGATTACATATACTCCTCCAGGTTAAATTTTTCTTGTTCTTCCATGAAGCGATACTGTGCCATCTTTTCTTGAAAAGTATTTCCATTTTACAGGCTTGAATAAATGCCAAGAACAAAGTGTTGAGGATACTACAGATGCTGAAAGAGTCGATCTTGAGGAGGACACAGAGTGTGCAGAAGGTATGTAGACAATTTTGCATTTGTCAGGCAATGCCTGGTTATGTATTTAATATGCTTCTTGTTGTTGATGGCTGCCTTGCAGGTAGAAGACACACATTTTACAACAAATGTGGTGCTTATGATTTTGGACTATGCCAAGCAGATTTTGGAGACAAAATAGAATGTACTTGGTGTAGTCGCATATCATAAGCACTGCATTGAAGTTGAAGAGGAGCCTTTTGAGTGTGGATGTCACATTATCCAGCCTTATGAACTCAAAGAGTAATGATATATTATGCGTTTATTAATTTATTGTATTTATTTCTACTCCGTCACCCTTGCTGAGCTTGTGCGAACCTATGTCTGTGCGGAACCACAGTGGCGAATAGAAAAGGATTCCACGATCATGTGAAACAAGCCAAACTGCAAAATCGAAGAGATATTGTTCAAATGCAGAAAGAAAATCTTATAATAATCAAATTCTTTCAAAGACAAGCAGCATTTCTTTCCCTCTGTCCACCACCACACCTGGATGAAAACACAGGTAAAGGTGTGAACCTTATATTGTACAACAAAAACATGGGTGGTGTTGACAAACTCATCTAACTGGCTTCATACTATCCTGTTGCAAGATGACTATTCATAGAGTCAGTTAGCCAGTTATAGAGTTAATTCAGAAGTTTCCAGTTGAACCTATAGCAAATGACCCTGTATTATAATGCAGTCCTCCAAAATACCTTATCACTAGTACTCAGTACTTGACAGTTACACTTGAGTCAGTGTAGATTGCACATGATATAAATGTAAGTTATGCACATAACTGTTTTTATGTCGACGAATGAATTTTGGTTTAATCTTTAACCCTTAGGTAACCTTCCGATTACTAAGGTTTCCAGGCCGCTGATTAGATGAGGCCTTCGGTCCCTTTCAACACTTAGCGTTAGTCGTTATGTAATTAGACAATCACTTGGCGTTAATCTTTGTGTACTTAGATAGTGAATGTTAACCTCTAAGCTTTCTTCAATTTGGATTGTATTTCACCATTTTTCCTTTGCTTTAAATGTTTGATGGATTACATGAGGACTTGGGATTATCGCATGAGGTATATTTTGGCCGTTATAGCTGCATTTCGCAGATTTTTTGTCCCTCGTTCCTCGTTCAAGATAGTGGGTGTGATACGTAGATTATCAGTGAATCTATGTGGCGCTATGCAGGTGCATTTGTGACCGTTACGTATTTGTGGATATTTACTGCTTAAGGTTTTTTCTACTAGTTTGCAAGGTGTGAAATAGGAAAGTTTGAGGATTTTTAGACATTTTGTTTTCTTCTCATTTTATTGGCACTCTAACACATACATTTCGCATGCCCGAAGCGAATGTCAACATCCCCCCTCCAGTGACCGCAATTTGAGTTTTAGTCGTAAGTCCAGCTTCATTTCCCGTTTGGATAGTGAATATCAGGTAGGTCTTTAACTGACAAATCGATTTAAGCGCGTGCGGGAGTTCAGTGTTTCGGCGCGTCAAGCAGAGGACGAGCATACGCCTTGAGGGCTAACCAGGGTCGCTGGAGAAAAATCCCGTCTTTCCAACTCACATACTGATTTTACAAATCATGCATATTAGCGATTCGAATAGGAGACTCGGACGCTGTGACTCGTTGTTACTGGTGGATTTCGGTCTACCAGTGTTAAGGCCTTGTGTGCGACTATTTGTCATGGGCTATATCACCACAAAATTAATGAAAGAAAGGAGACATCTGGGTCCAATCGAATAACAAGTGGCTTCAGGCATCCAGCGCCATGACATTTTGTGCGTTCGTGGCGACAGCTAACGATTGAGTGGAACAGTGCGCTTGAGCGTCCTAAGTGAGCATCAGCAGTTGGCAACAAGAAATCTTACCACAGTCTGCGTTTGGCATTCTACTTAGAAATTTTCTAGTCATAATACTTTTTCTAATTTTGTACTTTACATGTATTTTGTATACATGTTTGTATTGTACTTTACATGTATTTTGTATACATGTTTGTATTGTACTTTACATGTATTTTGTATACATGTTTGTATTCTTTTTATGAAAATTTTATCTCAGTATTGAGTAAAATTTTTCGCACTTTCAGTCGGAGTTTGTGTTGTAAAATGAAGGAGGAAAGCATAAATGAATTTTGTGCTGTAATTTTCCCCTAAAAAACTAGTAGGCAACCTTAAATCACAATATCTTTAATTAAAGCTGGTTTACACATCTTAATTATGTGGCACTTGTAATTTGTTACATTATTTTCCAGGTTTCAGAAGAGCAACTTCAAAAAGTACAAAGACTTTGAGCCATGCATGGACAGCAGCTCAAAAAGCAGCAGTTAGAGGGTAAATGTGCTAATTGTTCAGCATGAAAACCTTACCTAAAAAGAAGGACTGTGATCTGGCCCTTCAAAAAAAGAAGAGTGTTTGAAAAATAGATCTTGGAGACAGATAAGAGATTTTGTGCGCAACACGAACTTGAGACATTTTAAACAATAATTGCTAACTCGCTTTGAGCAATGGTATTTAATATATTTCCCAACTGGCGGTTAGGGTATATAGAAAGCTTTTCTTGACTATATCAGGTGATCTACACTATTTCTGCTTTTAGATTATGCATTAGTAAAAACCAATGCTAAAGTGTTTGACATCAATCTTGCGTTGAGGTCAAAAGTCAGTGCATTAGTTTGCATGGCGAAGAAAACCGGTAAGGAACATAAAAGTTGGTGAAAGGGAGGGATAATCGTTTGGGAAAAGTTGATTTGAGACAGAGTATCTATTTTAATATATCAACTATATTCTGTTTATTTATATAAAGTACAATAGAAGCTACTAGTGTTTTGTATCTTTAATTTGTATTTACAAAATTTGAATATTGAATGGATGATGGACTTTCAGAATTGAATATACCAATGTTTGAGGAGATTTCTTCTGGAGTTTAGCAATGAAGATGAACAGATACGCCACCCAAAAAGGACCTGATTCAAGATGAAGCCAAACAATTGCAAATGAGATGTGTGCATTTGTGAGTATTGACATTTTCAAGGGTGTATAACAACAATTAAAGGTGCCAACGAGTACCGGGGTGGATGGACATGAACAGCTAAGGCTGAAATATCCAGTGGGCAGGGATAGCAAAAAGGTCTGGAAGTATATATCTAATTATCATATATTTTATCAACTGTGCTGTTGTAAATGTAATTATCCTTTTTTCTAGTTTTTCAAGACACCAAAACACAAGTAAAAGATTTGCACATGTGGATTTTCCAATGGATTTGGTGCACCACTTGATCACTTCTGTGGATGAAAAAAGGAAAGCTGCTGAAAATGTTGAAGTGTTACAGAAAGTTGTCGTGTTCATGTGAACTTTTGGAGCAAAAAAAGACTGTAAGGATGTAAAGTATGCAATGTGCATCATGTCATTCAACCATCACTGTGTACAACGGAAATTTTAATTGAAAAATAAAATTATGAAATTGTCAAAAGTTAAGTTTCCCACTTTTTAGGGCCCTGGCGCCAGTCTCAAAGTACTGCGGGGGAGGGGAGGGGGGGGGGAACCACTGTATGCTTGTACAAATCATTTTGCTTTCGATGTGGAGAAAGAGATTCTCAACCGCATTGAACATAGCCAGACAACTGAAAGATTTTGCCAGGCATTATACAAAGATAAAAAAAATAAATAAATAAAACAATTGTTGACTAATCTACACTTGGTTTTACAAAATGATACAAGGAGCAAGATTAAAAGTTCAAAGTCTGACAAGAACCTAACTTCACAGCCCCCCCCCCCCCCCCCACTTTAAATATGATGAATGTTGGAAAACTGATCAACTAGAAAAATAAACCACACAAGTATAAACAAAATGCACTCCATTTTCAACAGTTTTTTAACAAATAAAAACGTATTTCAAAACTCTTAAAAGTACAGTAAAATTTAACAGATGTCAGCCGGACGACAGAAACTTCCTGGAGTTTTTATTCCCTCTCCCCCTTTTCAAGTTCAATTTTAATCTGACATGGATTCTAAAGTATAATCTTAACCTAGCAAAAATAACCAATTTTCATGGTGTCAAAACTTAATGGCATAATCACAAAGTATGAAGCATTCCAGATTTTTTCAGCATTGTTTCTAGCAGTGTTGAAATATTTTCTTTTCCCAGAAATCAGCTTCTGAATGATCAGGTGTCTAGACTAGACTGTTCACACACTGCAAACTTGGTACACATTGATGTCTTAACTGGGCATGAAGTATGCTAGAGAATGCAATCCAAGAAACTTGCTGGTCTCCTGTATTGCAATACAATCATCTAGTTCACATCTAATTCATATCATCAGTTCATGCAATCATCTAGTTCATATCATATGCAAACTGCCAATTACTATAACAATTACTTTGAACCAGAAACGGCTACTACAGTCCAACTCAACGCATCGAATCTTCCTACTTCAGCAAACTGGACATCCACATCACAAGGAGCTAAGCATCACAAAAACAGTTCGACGATCATCGCTCCCCACGGCAGTACAATGGACATCTACAAGGAGCTAAGCATCACAAAACACAGTTCCACGAATATTGCTTACCCAACGTAGTACAATGGACATCTGGATGACGAGAAAGGAACAATAAGCACTCATCCTTAATGCACAAAAAAAGCTCCAAAACGAAAAGTTTTCTTTTTAACACACAGGAAAATGAGCGATGCATGCCAAATTCCAAAATGAAAACTTTTCTTTTTAACACACAAGAAAACGAGCGAGTGCACGCCAAATTCCCGAAATGAAACTTTTCTTTTTAACACACAAGAAAACGGAGCGATGCACGCCAAATTTCCGAAATGAAAGCTTTTCTTTTTTCAATAACACAGGATGATTGTCACATGATAGTTTAGTAATTTAACGACACTGCTGTTGATTGACAATGTTGACTGTTTTTCTGTCTCCTTCATTCCATCCTAATCATCACTGAAAAATGAAGAACTGCTCATACAAGAGCTCACACTGACTGGTTCTCTATCTAATCTGGTTCTCGGAATACTTTAACTTCACATTAGTAAAAATGTGGTGACAGTTCGAAAGTGATCCACAAGTCATCTCTGTTCTCTTCTTTGCCTGCTTTTTTCTCCACTTCTTGTGAATATAACTTTAGAATGGGATACAATTACCCCCATCATTAGACAGTTTCCAGCATAAAGCAGAATTCTGAATCTGATATTCTCTTTTTCAAGTGGGACAAATTCATACACACATTTTTCAAGCAAAGAACATATTTCCATTATATTTCAGAAATATAAACACTTCAAATTGACCACAACTTTTCATCAAAAATATTCAAGTTGAAAGTTAAATCACAAACAAATCACAACATATCATTCAACATGCTTTGCTTTCTCTCCTATTAAACTGACAAATGTCAATTTACTAGAAAAGAAAGCAACCGCTGAACAATAGTTGTATAAAATTTCACATCGTTCATTTTTTCACGAAGCATTCTACACAAATAGAATGTGTATTCCATTCTGTATATTTTATATAAGCCCAATTCAACTTCCTGAAATGGAATCCTCCATTTCAACAAACTGAACTAAGCAAATAAAAAGCACACAAAAAGGACTAACCAGCTACATATGTTGACTAAATGGTGCTCATCATTAATTGAAAACTAGAAAATATAATACATAAGTTCTTACATGGAATCATTATTTGAAAATTTGAAATTAACAGCATAACAAATATGCTTAGTTCATTTCTTTGCATTGTTTTTTTTTTCCCCCTTCTTTTTTTCTTCTGCCATTCTCGCCCCCCCCTCCCTTTTTTTTTGGGGTGGGTGGGTGGAGGCGCGGGGTTCACATTTGGTAAACCAAAATCCCTTTGCAAACTACATGTGCAGTTATTTCTATTAAGCAATACATTATTTACATACATCATTTCACTTGTTGTAAAACACAATTTTCTTTAGAAGATATATATACATATCTGTTAATATAACGAACTGTGCTAAAATAAACAACTACAATTTGATTATCATTAAAATATACTTCCTTAAAAATATATAATGCATCCATCCTGTGTGTACTATTTAAGCTGCATTTAAATTTTAGCACCATTGGATTGGAGCAACACACCAGTGCTACTTGTGGTTGTTATAAAAGAAAATCTCCAAATATCTATCATCAACTTATAAAAACATCAAAAATACATTACATCATTTACAACTGTTCCAAAATGCTAAAGTACACATACGCTAATCAAGGAATTCATAAAAACCTTTAGACCTATCGATCTTAAAGTTATTTAAAATTGAAAACTTCAAGCAGTGGTCATCATCTGCTCTGCTTACTGTGGAATCATCATTGTTCGTGGGGGACCAATGTTCGTGTATTTTGTGGGTCACTCATACCCACGAATTTACGTCCCCACGAACATGTTTATTTTCCTTTTAATTGTTATAAATTATATGGTATTCACATTATTTATCAATTTTCCATGAAATTACGTCCCCACGAACCTGCAAAATTGTGGTTATCCACGAACATTAATGGCCCCTACGAATTAAAATGATTCCACAATATTCTTTAAGTCATACTCCCTCTGAGATCAATTGCCATTCTCCTGCAATGCCTTCTGGAGTTCTTTCATGGCGTTAGGGTCAGGCAATAGGCTTGGCTGCTCAATAGTAGTTAGGAGCATTGTTGTATAAAAAGTCATCTCCACAAGGGATGAACAACTTCAACACAGGGAATAAAATCTGATGAATCAATTCAAGGGTGTTAGAATTGATTACAGCTATAAATAAATTAAGGTACTCTGATGGTTTTGCAAGACAAATGGCAATTGGATACCACAGAGGTTGATGCATAGCTGGGAAGTAGTATGTGGACTATCAATATATGTGATTCATGGACATAAAATAAACATTCTGACAATCTCTACATCCCTAATCAAACAATCATTAAATTAAAATGAAAAGGCAAGGATAATGAACAGTGATCAATCTCGAAAGTCCCAAATAGAATACAAAAAGTTGAGCAAACACGGATCCCTGAACAAAACAAGCCAAGGAATTTTATACATAATCTTTTATAAGGCAGTTGCAAACCAGTCTTAGAAAATGGGAAATAAATTCAGCAACTATGAACAGTGTTTGCATTTTTATTATCATTCTGCTCCAACTCGCTCAGCCCTACTGACCAGTGGTATTCGTCCTATTTTAACCCTGTTTCTGCAGGTCTCCGATAAATCAGTACTTTAGAACATAACGTTCCTTGTTGGTCATCGATGCGTTAGCTTTGCATGAGCATCATCTAAAATACCATTTTTTAGCCAATGAAAATGTAGAAATTTTTCAGTCCTGATGATGTATGATGTTTAAGGGCATTTCCCCTACAATATGATGAAGTAATTGCGTCAGCTAAGGGGTTTCTTTTCTTAAAATAAATAGAAATAGAAAACATGAATTCCTTTGTCTCCAGTTTCATCTTTCAATTGGCAGCCGAAGCAAAAGTTGCCAAATATAACCATAGGAAATAAGTGATAATGAAATTTAGGGTTATCATTAAATAAATTTTCCTTGATGACAATTTTGATTAAGAATCACTCGAGTTCTGATGATGATTCATCAAAGAGTGAAGAAAACATATATATGCCTGAATATTTGAGAATGCCAACTTTGGATTCAAGGGATGTTCGAATTATATAACTTCAGATTCTATGCAGGAAGATCAATGTCGATCTCAACGGAATGCAAAAATGAATTGGAGTTATGTAAACTGTTCACATGATACCATTTCGTGGAATCATCATTGTTCGAGGAGGGCCATTGTTTCGTAGGATTTCGTGGGTCACCCTTTACCCCACGAATTTAGGTCCGCCTACGAACATGTTGTTCTTTTCCTATTAATTCTGTTATTAAGCTATGCTGTTGGCATTATTATCAATTACCACGAATTTACATCCCCAAAAACCAGCAAAAATAATTGGTTACCCTCACAAATCTATTTGGCCCCACGAGATTAAAAATAATTCCGATAATATATATACACTTTATATTATGTTCAAGAAATAAACAAGTTTGCAAAGACTTTTTGCCTTATCTGCGTGAAACTAAACTTTAAACGCGTCAGATTCGCAACTGAAGCGACCATCATGCACTTTATAGGCACTTGTAATTGAATGGGGCTCTGTCGCAAACACGCAAGATATACGACTACTGACAAAGACAAATTCTTTGTGACACAGGCTGATTCAGGAAAAGATCATGGGGAAAACAAAATTATTTTTTGAAAAAATTATTTAAAAATTAAAAAAAAAACAAATTAAAAATTCAAACTATAAAAAAAAAAAAAAAATCGCATGCAGAGTTCGCAATAACAATAACAATGTTCCTTAGAACAAGATGGATAATGATCCAATCTACAAAGGTCTGACCGAGAGTTCATGACCATATTTATATGGATTAATTATGGAAGTAGGGGATGAAAACACAAATAAAATCCCACAGGTTTCCATTACTCACTTTTCGATGTCCTATAAAAAAATCCTGCAAAACACTATTTCTAAAAGCAAATATGTTACCCAGCATCCTAAACTTCGACACAGCTTTCAAGATGGATGCATTTTTGAAAGGACTTGGGGGGAAAAAATAGAAAGTGTTGATTAGTCCGAGCATGAAAGGGGGGGGGTGTGGGTGTATTGTATGGAGGGGGCAGGCTTCTGACTCTGGTATGGTTTACAATGCGTAACTTGGCCTGAGGAGGGGAAAAAGGTGGAAAACGCTAACCAAGTAGCACTAATGCTGAAGTGGAGGGTTACAAAGTCTAATTTTCCAGATGTTGGTGCTGATAGGGGGGGGGGGGGTGTAAATATAGACCATCTGCATTTAGAACCACACAGTATTAATAGTAAGAGGATTCACTGTTAACTGCAAGGACTGTGTGCAAGATATTGTCATTTTCTTTATTGTATTTTATGTATAATTAATTTAAAATTAATTTTTTAGTTGATTATCTTAATTGTGCTCGATATGATTCATTGCTCGCATTGGCTTCGTCTTTCTATTTGGTCATATCCAATGTTTTTTTTTAATTCAAAATTTCATGCTTGTAATTTAAACAATTACTCGTAAAACTCTTTCCATACTGTGGACGCATATATGCTTTAATTTTCTATTGCTAGTATCATCACTGACACTGAAAAGCGCTCACAGCTGCATGCTCTGTATCCCTGCATGATAACGCATATGTGCGTGAAAATCCGCATACATGCGCTTCAAACTATGATGTTAGATAGACACTGATTGGTTTATAATTTAGAAATATTAAGTCAAAAATCAATGAAAATCCGTAAGACAACATCCCAACCTACAACATTCACGTTTCTTTCCATATTTAGCACAGATTCTGTCGTATGTAAGCTTAAATAGAAAGGGGATTTCCACTGTTTCAGAACTATCAATTTTTCAAAATGGCAGATTCAAGTGACGGAGACTCGGATCTTTGTTTTCTTACTCAAAATTCTATGAAAATATTCTAGAACCTTTAGATCAAGACATTGAAAGACTGCTATTGTAGCTTCCAGGATTTAGCAAAATACAAAGCCTGCCTGCCCATGTTCCAACAAACTTCCATGACCCAATAAAGTCATAGGGGACATGTCACGAGACAAGCAGCAGAAACTGCAGAAGTACCAAAAATGCCTTCAGACTACTAGCATCAAAAGCACATGAAAGGTGTCAATCTTTGTGATCAAATGATTGGGTACTATCTCCTAAATCACAAATCGAAAAAATGGTGCCGGAGATTATTTTTCTACCTAATGATGGCACTGGCCCACAACTCATACATTGTTACAAAAGACACCCACCCATCCTGCAGTTGCACGAGAGAGATGGCCCAGGTTCCAGGATTTTATCGAGGAGCTTGTGGAGGACATTATTGGTGACACCTGGGCTAGGTTCAATTCTATTTCTACAAGTGCCACACAGAATGCAGCTATTAAATCCACATGATCCAAATCCTATTATGTATCATATAAGACAAAACCTGTAAGTGTGATGACACTACAAGACAAAACCTGTAAGTGTGATGGATAGTGTCATATCTAGTGCCATTGATCATTGCCTGACAGAAAACAACTGATTCCATGGAAGTGTTGAGATATATATGCAGAGTGTTATAGTGACTGGGAGAAATTTGGAGTTGAAAGATTTGTCAACTTATAATTCAGGAGAAACCACTTTCATCATGGTGGNCAAATTTGGAGTTGGAAGATTTGTCAACTTAAAATTCAGGAGAAACCACTTTCATCATGGTGGATCGTGCAAATATTTTAGAGACAGCACTTGATGTGAGATTATTTTATTCATATATGCAAATAATCCCATCTAATTGACCAGGGAATTACTGTGTGTGAATCGGCTAGTTAAGCAGGTCTTCAAAAGTCATTCACATTATACAACACCAAATCAAGCTATACCAGGTACGACTCAATATCAACCTCAACTTCCGTTTTCCAGCTTAGAGAACACACACTTTTGACCTGCAAGCAGAATTAATTTTTCATCGTAAAATAACTCCATCTCCTACGATCACCATGCCAGAGATACACAACCGTGTCACCAGATGTTCTAGGGCCGAAAGAGAAGCAACTTTCGTCCCCCCCCCCCCCATCAAGAGGAAGAAGGCCATTAAAAACCCGCAAGAGGGATTCGCGAGCAGCTTCCAGATTTTCCCGCACCAGAACCCACCATCACTGGTACCGGACCCACACCAACAAATTATTCTGTAGACAAAGCTGCTATGCCAGCAGCCACCCCACAGCCAGCAACCGTCCCAGGTGTGGTTCATCTGCATAACGAGACAGGTCAAGGCGAGTTAAACAAAGTTCTAATCTCGCCAATAGACCTAGCACAAGCAGTCACTGAATTCCCAGGCCCATATGTCATGGTCTTAGATTACCAATCGCCAGCATTTTGACCCGGTATGCTCCGAGACATCCCGCTCAAAATTAAATCCCAAATTTTGGGATGGGAAGCATACTGACCTGGCCATTTGACTGAAATAAGGTCAGGAATTGAATCAGCACATGGAAACACAGGGTCAAATACAGTTCCAAAACGGACATAATTGTGCCTGGTAAATTTAACTTAGTTCCTATTAATCACATTTGCAGAGTTAAATGTCAATATGCAATCTTCAATTATTTGTGTTATTATTTGAAAATGCCTGAGGCCAATGGGTGTTATCAGTGTAGCAGATCAAATCTGCAGCAGCCAAATACTACAGAGTGTAGAAACCTGTGTTATCTTTATGGCTCTGAGGGGGAAAAGAGTTAAACCCAGATGCATATCGATTGACTATTTTTTTTGGTTTCAACCCCAGGAATTCCTCGAGAACCTTGCCACGGCTACGAATAGATACGCAATGCAGAAAGGACACCAAGATGGAGTCAAGCAAATGCTGACGAGATGCGAGCATTCATAAATATGAACATTTTTATGGGTGACTAAAACAACTGCCACGCACCAATAACAATTGCAGTACTGGTGAAAAAACCCATTTATTTCATCCATCATGTCGAAAACCCAACAGCGATCAATCTCGCAA
>CAJDSM010000055.1:2671-13769 GCA_903981925.1 Ostrea lurida
TGTTAACCCCCCTCTCTGTTTCCTTTTAATTAAATTGAATTTGTTGTAGCGATAATGTCTATTAGTATGCACGCAATCAAGTAATCACATGAAAAAGAGTGCTAAACAATAACAAACAAATCATGTTTAAGCAGAATTTATTTTTCACATTGCTTGCAGTAAATTTAAACAAAGTAGAATATTTTTTCAGAATATAATATTTATCCTAATGTTTTACCACTGTTTTTGTATCTATTCTGTCGAAGAAGACGGTTGTCTGTAAAAAACGACTGTAAATTTTACGTACGTGTGTGACGTCACAGATCGAAGCCAGTCGGCGTAGGAAAACACAGTGTAAACTAATTAGAATTAGTGTTAACTGAGGATATCCACCTGGGATAAAGGAGTAACATGTGATAAATTATTATATCCAAATATTTAATAACTATACACTGGGGGAAATTTTGTGACTCGCGTAATTAGAGTTAAATCTTTTCCCCATATATGTTAAAAAGCACTTTTACGGTAAACTCAATTGTATTGTGCCCGAGCTTGTCATCTTATCTGTCTGCTGGTTTCAGTTCTGCGCTTAGCCTTTCCAATAATTATATGTTTTCCATATGTACATTATAATGTGATGTTGCATGCTAGTCGCAGAGGCAACACTGCTTGACATGCATTGTCAGCCGCTAGAAAACATTTGCTGAAGCGACGACAGCCGTCGGAGGTTGCAAATGTTTTTCCAAGGAATAACAGTATACTAATCATTGTTTAACTTAGCTGTGCAATCAGTGGGCGGATTCATGGATTTGTCAGGGGGGAGGGCGGATTCCTTTACAAGAGGGGGCCATTAGGCAGAGGTCTGGATGAATCCCAAATAGGGGTCCAGGGGGCAAAAGCCCCCACAAGTTCTGGCTTTGAAACCCCACCCACAAGGCAATTTTAAACAAACAAAACTTACTTTTAAGTGTGGCAATCTTACATGAACGCAGTAATTTTTCCTTGATGGATGAAACCATATGCTGCGAACTAACTAATTTTTTCTTTCTATTTTTTATAACCATTTCTCATTGTCAAAGTAAGTTGATCAACTCCTATCATGCCGCAAGGGGCCATGGTTTCTAATTATCATTCGGGTGCTTATACCTACTTTATCACAACTGTTTGTCAAGCAATAGAGTCAACTAATTATCCATTTCATATAAAATATAACATAAATAATGCATGATCAAGACACAGTAAGGGATGAATATATTGACAGAGTGTAACGTTGTTTACTAATTCTAACCCATGCAAATTGACTCAAGCTGTTTACTGCACTTTTCTGTATTACGACATTCACAATATTCAATATGGTATGTCATCCGAAAGATCCTTTTAAAAATTAGCATTCGAGTCATAAACACTAACAGCCCATTTGAATACACTATTAATTTAAGACTACATACGTGATTTTTGGTTGTTTAAACTACCACCCCCCATCCCTTTGATTGGGAAAAATTAGCGAATTTTCCTCAAATTAGCGGAAAAATCATTTTGTAGTGCATTAGAATCGATAAAAAATCAGACATAAATATATCATACCTCCCATTGTATATCCCATCGTCATTCGTCAAGAAACCTTCTGCATAATAGCGAGGGGGTTTTGGAGAAATAAACTGGAATGAAAATAAAAAACCCGTTATTTTTCTTGTCAAAAAAAATATTATATATAATGGGACTTTTTTTACAATTTCTCTTCATTTTGAAATTGGGGAAAAAATAGGTGTATGATTGGGCAAAAAATACCAATTTTTGGGAGGGGAAAATCACCAGTTATCGGTGGCAATTCTTGGCGGCGAAAAAAATCCTTGTACAAATACATGTATTATATAGTATTTAAATTGTTGTCTGTGGACAAATCACCTGTCGGGGACCCGGCGTTGAGAATAGATCTTCAGTACCCCTTGCTTGCATATACAGAAGCGACTTTAAATGAGGCAGCTCTATACGGATGGAGACCGAAAATGAGGCCCCATGTCACAGCAGGTGTGGTACCCATAATGATCCTTCCTGCTTAAATGGGCCATAAGCCTGCGAGCAACAGTATAAATTGCTGCAGACGAATTCATCCAGCAAATGGTGCCGTCTCCATGTGAATAAAAATATTCTCAAGAGGGATATTGCTTCCATCGCCTGTGTAACAATACGCATCTATATATCATTTATATTACTACCGCTATGAAAAAAAGGTTGTACATGTTCCACTTCATTTATTGAAATCATTGCTTGTTGTTTGAACACTAGAAGACCAGTTTGCTTTCAATCCTAGTTTCGGATTCGATTTTCTATTTGTCATCTTAATCTATGAGTACATGTATAAATGTATATATACATTTCATGAACTAGAGATAGATCTATTCCTGGTATTTTGAATTGTTGGCGATCTGGTTTACATTTCAGATCAGTATCAGTAATAACACCTACTTATAATATGCTAAATTATTTTGAGTTCTTTAACTTCTTCAATCTTGGATATTGTCCCTTGTACTAATTATTAGAACCTGTTAAGTACTATAGGAAATCAATCAAATAATCAGTTTGAAATTCACTGATTCTTTGAATACCGGATGGCTATGTTGAAGACGCTGTTATAAGAATTAAGCCCAAACCACTTATTTACGCCTCGAGATATCTATCTTACGCTCTACAAGTTTTAACAAACAAAGAATGACATCTTATTACCAATGCTTTTGGTATAACCTCTTTCCGAGTATAAGCTTAGGGATTACTCCAAGCATAATTTTTTAGCTTTTGGCCCTGGTCACTGCGCTGGACAGCAGACATGGGCCTCCAGTGGTCGGGGACTCTCATGCAGTCGGGAATGTGTCGAAGAGATTTATTCGAAAAGTTAAAAATCTCCAGTGTCCGTAGATTTTCATAACGACCACAGTATCACTTCACATGTTCGTTTAAGCTAATGCCGATATCTGGAACCGGGATATCAACGGTAGAAATTGTCGGTGTAATGTTAGCCTAAGACGAAGAAATGTTGGGAGAACATGGGCCGACATCCGGCCAAAAGCTCTGATTTACACAATGTTAAGTAACTCCATAAATATCTGACTGGCTTAAACTGGATGTGGACCATGGCAATAGTACAAAATCGGCCGTCACCAGCCAGCTAGAAACCGAACATGGCCGGGCATTCAAACGGACTATAAACATCCGTCAGTCGCCGGCGTGCTACATACATTATATGCGAGTTTCTACCCGAGTATTCTACAACTCGTTCGTGTGTAAGATGGCGAAAAACCAGCTAAAATCAGTTGGTGTATGACTTCCTCTATTACTACCCTATTACCGCGATTCATTAGACTCCAAGTACTGGTAATACCAGCAGTTCTGCTCAAGTTTCACCCTCAGAGCCAACTCAAAGATGCTCAGATCTCGAGTCACTAACATTAATGATTTTACGACGTGGGTGATTAATCAAAATTAATTAATCATTGAATTCAGAAGATTGCCCTTAATTTATAAATTATAATTGTGTCAGATGAAAAAACTCTAATATTTCAAAATCATATATATTATGACAAGAATTAAACAAAGTATTTTGAAAAGCCAAATTTAAACCTCTCTCTGTAAAGAAATGAAGTATATAATATTCATTACTTTATATGCATATTTAATGAATATTAGGTGAATATAATGATTAAGTTATCACTTTTTCCTTGGAGTAAGTGCATTCACAAACTTACTGCAGAGTAATTACGTCTGTAATGAGTTACTTTCCCTTTGACTGACGGAAACAAATTGCACTAGAATTTTGCATTCGTAGGTATGGACTTGTTATTTTTAGGCAGTAACTGTCTGTCGTTCCTCTCTCTAACGCAGATGGTTCACTCAAATGAGATAGAAAAAAAAAATTTTATGTGACCATTTTGATTTTTGCTGCTTTGAAGCATAGATCTGTAATATATGCATCTTTTTTCAGAATGTCCAAAACACTTTGAGAGAGAGATGCTGTCAAGCGGCACTATGAAATTGAGTATGGTAGAAATAGAATAGGAATAAGTTTTATGTAAAGTCGGTTATGCACATGTAATAAACACAACATACGAAGTCCAGAGAGCTTTTTGACTGACACAACACTAAGAAAGCAGTCGCACAAGACAATTCACTTTAAAATTCTTTGGCTAGAGTACTCTCAAATTAAAACTTTTACTGACCCGATTCTGGAACTTCTTGGCGTCACCTACTACTGTTCCCAAATCCAGCGCGAAAATGGATGCATCGAATGGACCGAACACTGCGAAATTCACAACGTAAGTCATCACATTAGATAGCCAAAATTCAGTAATGGCTCTAGTAATGTATGAGTTAGAACATGTGTCTTTGTAATCAGCACAGTGTACCAACTTACCACATCTCTTGGTTGATATATGATAAGTGTACCTCTCTCATGATCAAAAATACTAACCTTTTGTTGCATATTTAATCAATATGAATAATTGATTGTTAAACATACTTCAACCAGTTGAGGGAAATTTCGAGATGGAACTCACATTCACGTGCCTTGCACTTTTTTTTTTTCTTTTTCATTTAACCTCGGAGTCTTCTGGTACATCTGTATAACTACACTGCGTGATGCTGTGCCTTGGTGCGTTTGAGGAATGGTTTGAAAATACGACTGCGCCGATTCCGTCCATCTTGGCAGATTTTTACTCTTTCCCTGTAGACTTTAGCTAGTTTACGTTACACTGACAACCGAAAAACTGTAACTCAAGCTGTCAATTAGACGACAAATCATCTATACAATATACATACCTGATCTGATTGTCTTTAATCCCTGGGAGCAGCGATAAAAGGCGCGCTTACGTCCCCCCTAAATTTCACACATGTTACTATGGACCGCTCAGTGACCGTCACAACCGTATAACATTGGCAACGATTTCAGCAATCCCTTTAAAAATAAAAAGAAAATCAAACAGAACACTTTAAAGCGAGTGTTTTAGTTGTATCATCAACATGGTGGTGTATGGTTTGGGGAAAAATGAGTACGATACAGTCAGCTGTAAAATAGCGTGGCCTGTTCATTTTCATCGGGTGTGGGAAAAATATCTGGACAACTTTAGTTGGTGCTATTTTTGAATCAGTTTAAAAAGAATATATAGGGGATGTCCATTCCTTCCAGTTAATGAATAACGAATGTAGGCAACACAAGACAATGGAATGGAAGAAATTGTGGCAGATACGAGCGACAGACAACAAATGAACTGAGCGCGGGATGAATGAAAGAATATATAATTGGTGGCAGACACAGAGTGAACGATGTCTTCCTATCGCGACGATCAAATGAACCTGGATATCGTTAGAACAAATCCAGAACGTGGCAGCTGTATATTGAGTCAACTTGTCCGCGCTAGCTTGCGTAGTGCGGTTGTAGGGGAAGCGGAAAAATGCGACTTTATGTGTTTCTACGGGGTATAAAAGAGATTAAACAAGCTTTCAAATGTTGTCAATCATCGGGGCAGAGTTCTACAATCGTACCGCAGATAGCGTTCTCGGATGTGTTGTTCTGATTTCTCGGTAAGCTGGTTTATAAATCCTCGTTCGTTCGCTTTCTATTCTCGTCAGTACACCCCATTGAATGTATATTTGCTGTTATTTACGGTCCGTTTCGTGTTATCATAGAGTCTGTCCCAGCGAATAATTTGAATTACAATCTAAAGAGAGAGAGAAGAGAGAGAGAGAGAGAGAGAGAGAGAGAGAAGAGAGAGAGATGAGAGAGAGATGAGAGAGAGAGAGAGAGAGAGAGAGAAGAGAGAGAGAGAGAGAGAGATGAGAGAGATGAGAGAGAGAGAGAGAGAACTGTACCACTCTTCGCATATTTGGAAATACAAAACCAAAAAGAGGAAGAAGAGAAGATGCTTAGCAATGATCTTTCTCTCTCTTCTCTTCTCTCTCTCTCTCTCTCTCTCTCTGTCTCTTCTCTCTCTCTCTCTCTCATCTCTCTCTCTCTCTCCTCTTCTCTCTCTCTCTCTCTCTCTCTCTCTCTCTCCTCTCTTTAGATTTTTGTAATTTCAAATATTCAGTGGGTACAGATCTCATATGAGTAACACGAACGGACCGTAAATAACAGCAAACTCTACATTCCAAACGTGGTTGTCTGACGAGATGAAGAAGAACAAGATTATAAACCAATTTACGAGAAACAGGAACAGACACATCCGAGAAACGCTATCTGCGACGATGTAGAACTCTCCCGATGATTTGACAACGATTTGAAGCTTTATAATCTCTTGTATCGCCTAGAAAACATAGATGCATTTTCTCGCTGTCCCTACAGATCCGCCTACATGCAATCTAGCGGCGGACGTTGACTTCAATATACAGCTGCCCACTGTTCTGATTTGTTCTAACGATTAGCCAGGTTCTTGATCGCCGCCGATAGACAGACATGCGTTCCATGCTGGTGTCGCCACCAATATATATTCTTTCCATTCATCCGCCTCAGTTATTTGTATGTTGTCGCTTCTGTATCTGCACAATTCGTCCTTCCATTCATTTCGTATGTTGTTGCTCTACTGTTTATTATAACTGGGAAGGAATGGACATTCCCTTATATTTTTTAAAATTAAAAAAAAGCACCAACTAAAGTGCTCCACTATATTTTTGCCCACCCGATGAAAATGACAGAGCCACGCTAATTTACACGAGACTTGTGTATCCGATTTTCCCCCAACATACACAACATGTATGAACACCTAAAACGCTTAAAAGTGTTTGTTTGTTTTCTCTTTTTTAATTTTAAAGGCCTGAACACGTGCAAATGTTTATAACGGTTGTGAGTCAACCTGAGCGTCCATAGTACATTTGTGAAAATTTAGTGGGGAGTAAGCGCGCCTTTTACTGTGCTCCAGGGATTAAAGCAATCAGCTGCCGTGTAGTTATTGTATAAGATGATTTGTCCGTCTTATTGAAGCTTGAGTTACAGTTTTCGTGTCAGGTACGTAAACTAGCAAAGTCCTACAGGGAAAATAAAGATCTTGCCAAGAATGAGGAAATCGGCCAGTCGTATTTTCAACCATTCCTCCAAACGCACCAAGGCAACAGCATCATACTCGCATGTAGTTGTATACAGCATGTACAAGGAAACTCGAGGTGTAATGAAAAAGAAAAAAAAGAGTGAAGGCACGTGTTAATGTAATGTCCATCCTAGAATTTCCTCAACTGGTTGAAGTAATGTTTAAATCAATGTAGTATTTGATTAAATATGCACAAAAGGTTAGATATATTGATATGAGAGAAGGTTACATGTAATATCAACGCAAGAATTGGGTTAATTGTGTACACGTGCTGATTAAAAGCACATGTTCATAACATACATTTATAGCTGCCATTACTGATTTTGGTATCTAGATGATGAATGATATACGTTGTCGAAATTTGCAGTCGGTCCGATGCACCATTTTCTGCGCTGATGGGAGTAGTAGTGGACGCCAGAGTTCCAGATCGGGTCAGTAAAAGTTTCATTTGAGAGTGACTCTAGCCAAAGAATTTAAGTTGAATTGTCTTGTGCAGACTGCATCTTATGATGTCAGTCAACAAGCTCTCTGGGAGCTTGTGTTGTGTTATACATGTGCATACCGACTTTAAAAATGAAATCTTATTCCTATTCTAATTCTACACTACTCAATTTTCATGCTTGACCTACATCTTCTCTCAAAGGTTTGGACATTCTGAAAAAAAGACTGCATTATAGTATTAAACAGAGTCTAAGTGCGAATTCAACAAGAAAATCCACAAATGGTCCACATAAAATTTTTTTTTTTTATTCTTTTGGAGTGGAACAACTGGTTAGAGAGAGAGAGACAGACAGAACCTACGCTTAAAACTAAAAGTCCATACGTACAGAATGCAAAAATTCTAATGCAATTTGTTCCTCAGTCAAGGGAAATAGTCCTCATTACAGAGAAGTGTACTACTGCAGTATAAGTTTTCAAAGTGGAATCTTAACTCAAGGAAAAATGTATCTTTAATCATTATTTCACCATAATATAGTTAAATAGTGCAATTAAAAGTAATGAATATTATATACTTCATTTTTACGAAGAGGTTTAAAATTTGGCTATTTCAAATAGCTTTGTTTTAATCTTGTCAATAAATATAGATATTTGAAATCGATTTGAGTTTCCTTTCATCTGACAAAATATAGATTCTATAAATTAAGGGCAAATCTTCTGAATTCAGTGGATAAATTAAATTTTGATTAATCACGCCACGTCGTAAAAATTCTTAATGATAGTGACCTCGAGATTGAGGCATCTTTTGAAGTTGGCTCTGAGGGTGACTTGGCAGAGACTGCCTGGTTTTACCAGTACTTAGTCTAGACCGGCCGGTATAGGTAGTAATCGAGGCGTCACACCACTGATTTTAGCCTGTTTTTCCGACATTTACAACGAACAAGTTGTAGAAATCGTGTAGAAACTCGCTTAAGTTGTACACGGCGACTGATGGATGTTTATAAAGTCCGTTTGGATGTGGCCCGTCCCGATTCGGTTCTTAGCTGGCTGGTGACCGGGCCGATGTTTGTAACATACGCATGTCAACCAGTTAAGCAGTCAGATTTAGTGGAATATTAACATTGTGTAACAGACTTTGGCCGGATGTTGGCCCATGTTGATCCAAACATTCTTCTCTTAAGGCTACATACCAACCGAAGCAACTTACCGCCTTGATTCCCCCAGATATCGATGAGACTTAAACGACATTGAAGGATAATGTGGCCGATTATGAAAATCCTACGGGAACACTGGAAGATATTTTAACTTGAATTAAATGCTTCGGACACCTGTCCGAACTGCCTGAGAGCCCCGACACTGGAAGGCCATGTCTGGTTCCAGCCGTGACCAGGCCAACAAAGGCTAAAAATTAATGCGGGAGTACATCCTAAGCTTAAATGGAAGAGGTTAGACCAAAGCAATTGGTATAAATGTCATTTCTTTGGTTTGTTAAACTTGGTTAGAGGGTAAGATGATATCGCGGGTAAAATAAGTGGTTTGGGGCGTAATTCTAACAGGTCTTCAAACATAGCATGGTAATCTAAAGATATCAAGTGAAGTGTGAACTGCATTTGGTAATGATTTTCATAAAGTTAACTTAAACTGGTCTAATATTAGTAAAGGGAAAATAACTCCAGATTTGAAGAATAGTTTAACAAACTCAAATAATTAAGGGCATCATAATAATGTAGGGTTATACTTATAATCTGATTGAATTAAACGCAGATCGCGCAACAATTTCAAAATACCAGGAATAGAGTATCTAGTTCAATGAATATGATATATACATTTACATGTACATCATAGATTAGAGATGACAATGAAATCGAATCTATTATGAAGCAACTGGTCATAGTGTCAAACAACAAGCAATGGATTTCATAAATGAGTTGCAATGTACACCTATTTTTATAGGTTATATACTATGATATTGTGCCGTATTGTTATACAATACTCCTCTTGAGAATATTTTATTCAATGGAGACGTCACATTGCTGATAACGGTCTGCATGCAAATTTATACTGTGCTCGTCAGCTTTGGCTTAACAGGAAGGGAATATATGTACCACACCTGTTGTGACATGGGCCTCAGTTTTTCGGTCCCAACCGTATAGGACGCCTCATATTAGTCGGGCTCTTATGACAAGCAAGGGGTAGGAAGAATCTATTTCTAACCCGGTCTCCCCAGGTGATATGTGCCACAGACACAATAAATACTATTTAATACATGTATTTGTAAGTGATTTTTTCGGCCAGAAATGCCACGTAATGCGGGTGGTTTCCCCTCCAAAATATTGGGTATTTTTTTCCCATATACACCTTATTTTCCCCCAATTTCAACATGAAAATTGTAAACAAAAGCACTACTATATATAAAGTATTTTTTTCTGACAAAGAGAAAATAACGGTTTTTTTTGTTCATTCCAGTTTTATTCTCCAAACCCTGCAACTTATCCTGCAAAAGTTCTTGGATCGAAATGCATGGGTAATACAACTGGAGGTATCGCTTATTTTATGCATTTATCATTCTAATGCACTACAAATGATTTTTTCTATTTGAGGAAATGTCGCGCTATTTTCCTGATAAAGGAGTAAACATGTGATAAATATATTATATCAAATATTTATAACTATACACATGGGGGAAATTTATGTGACTGCGTAATTAGAGTAAATTTTCCCCATATGTAAATAAGCACTTTTACGGTAAATCTTCATGTATTGTTGCCGAGGCTGTCAACTTATCTGTCTGCTGGTTCAGTTCTCTTAGCCTTCCAATATTAATGTTTTCATAGTACATTATATGTATGTTGCATGCTAGTGAGGGCAACACTGCTTTGACATGCATTGTCAGCCCTAGAAAACCATTGCTGACAGAGACGAAGCCGTCGGAGGTTGACAATGTTTTTCCAGGAATAACAGTATATAATCATTGTTACCCTTGCTTGCAATCAGTGGCGGATTCTGGATTTGTCAAGGGGGGGGGGGGGATCCTTTAAAAGAGGGGGCCATTAGGCTAGAGGTCTGGGATGAATCCCAAAATAGGGGTCCAGGGGGCAAAGCCCCCACAAGTTCTTGGCTTGACAACCCCACCCACAACGGCAATTTTACAAACTATTACAGTTGGCAAACTTTACATGAAGCATAATTTTTTTGTGGTGAACCCTATGTGGCTGACTCAACTAATTTTTTTCTTTTTTTTTTATAACCATTCATTGTCAAGTGAAGTTGATCAACCTCTATCATGCCCAGGGGCCAATGGTTCTAATTATCATTCGGGTGCTATACTAGCTTTTATCAAATGTTTGTCAAGCAATTAGAGTCAACTAATTTACATTTCATTAAGAATATAACAATAATAAATCATGATCAACAGTAGGGATGAAATATTGGACCAGAGTGTAACGTCTGTTTACTATTCCTAAGCCATCAATGACTCAATGTTACTGCACTTTTCTGTATCCGACATTCAAATTTCAAATATGGTAATGTCAATCGAAAGATCCCTTTAAAAATAGCATTCGAGTCATAAACACTTAACAGTTTGAATACACTATTAATTAAGACTACAA
>CAJDSM010000055.1:13794-51257 GCA_903981925.1 Ostrea lurida
AATGGTTCTAATTATCATTCTGGGTGCTATACCTAGCTTTTATCAAATGTTTGTCAAAGCAATTAGATCAACTTAATTTTACATTTCATTAAGAATATAACAATAATATAATCATGATCAACAGTAGGGATGAATATATTGGACCAGAGTGTAACGTCTGTTTTACTATTCCTAAGCCATCAATGACTCAATGCTTACTGCACTTTTCTGTATCACGACATTCAAATATTTCAATATGGTAATGTCAATCGAAAAGATCCCTTTAAAAATAAGCAATATCGAGTCATCAAACACTTAACAGTTTTGAATACACTATTAATTAAGACTACAACAGTGATTTTTTTGGTTTTTTAAACTACCACCCCCTCCCTTTGAATTGGGAAAAATTAGCGACATTTTCCTCCAAATAGGAAAAATCATTTTGTAGTGCATTAGAATGATAAAAAATGCATAAAATAATCGATACCTCCATTGTTTACCCATGCATTCATCACAAAACCTTTTGCCATTTATAAGTTGCAGGGGTTTGGAGAATAAAACTGGAATGAAAAAAAAACCCGTATTTTCTTTGTCAGAAAAAAATTATATATATTGGTGACTTTTGTTTACAATTTCTTCATTTGAAATTGGGGAAAAAAATAGGTGTATGATTGGGAAAGAAAATACCCAATTTTTGGGAGGGGAAACATCACCCATTACGGTTGGCATTTTGGCCCGAAAAAAATCACTGTACAAATACATGTATTAATAGTATTTATTGTGTCTGTGGACAATATCACCTGTGGGGACCCGGGTTAGAATAGATCTTCAGTACCCCTTGCTTGTCATAAGAGCCGACTAAATGAGGCAGTCCTATACGGTTGAGACCGAAAAACTGAGGCCCCATGTCACAGCAGGTGTGGTACAATAATGATCCCTTCCTGCTTAAAGGCCATAAGCTGCGAGCACAGTACTAAATTTGCATGCAGACCTTCATCAGCAATGGTGACGTCTCCATGTGAATAAAATATTCTCAAGAGGGATATGTTAAACAATACGCACAATATCATATATATACACCTATAAAAAATAGGTGTACATGTCCAATTCATTTATTGAAATCCATTGCTTGTTGTTTGACACTATGAAGACACAGTTTGCTTCAATCAAGTTAGGATTCGATTTTCTATTGTCATCTTAATCTATGAGTACATGTAAATGTATATATACATTTCATGAACTAGAAGATAGATCTACTTCCTGGTATTTTTGAAATTGTTGGCGATCTGGTTTACATTCAATCAGTATAGTAAATAACACCTACATTATATGATGCTAAATTATTTTGAGTTTTTAACTTCTTCAATCTTGGATTATTTCCCTTTACTAATATTAGACCCGTTTAAGTAATTTATGGAAATCATTACCAAATGCAGTTGAACTTCACTGATATCTTGAATACCATGGCTATGTTGAAGACCTGATTAAGAATTAAGCCCAAACCACTTATTTACCCTCGATATCTATCTTACCCTCTACCAAGTTTAACAAACCAAAGAATGACACTTATTACCCAATGCTTTGGTCATAACCTCTTCCGCTTAAGCTTAGGATGTACTCCCAGCATAATTTTTAGCCTTTTTGGCCTGGTCACCGGCTGGACAGCAGACATGGCCGTCCAGTGGTCGGGGCTCTCAGGCAGCTTCGGGAAGGTGTCCGAAGAGATTTAATTCGAAGTTAAAATATCTCCAGTGTCCCGTAGATTTTCATAATCGGCCACATATCCTTCACATGTCGTTTAAGTCTCATCCGATATCTGGCCGGGAATCAAGCGGTAATTGTTCGGTGTATGTAGCCTAAGAGAAGAAATGTTTGGGATCGAACATGGGCCGACATCCGGCCAAAGTCTGTTTACACAATGTTAAGTAACCCACTAATATCTGACTGGCTTAAACTGGTGTGGACCATGCAGATATGTTACAAACATCGGCCGGTCACCAGCCAGCTAGAACCGAACATCGGCCGGGCATCAAACGGACTATATAAACATCCGTCAGTCGCCGTGTACAACATTATAGCGAGTTTCTACACGAGTTTCTACAACTTCGTTCGTTGTAAGATGTCGGAAAAACAGCTAAAATCAGTGGTGTTGACTCCCGATTACTACCTATACCGGCCGATCATTAGACTAAGTACTGGTAATAACCAGCAGTTCTGCTCAAGTTCACCCTCAGAGCCAACTTCAAAGATGCCTCAGATCTCGAGTCACTATCATTAAGAATTTTTACGACGTGGGTGATTAATCAAAATTAATTAATCACTGAATTCAGAAGATTTGCCCTTAATTTATAAATCTATATTTGTGTCAGATGAAAGAAAACTCAAATGATTTCAAATATCATATATTTATTGACAAGATTAAACAAAGTATTTGAAAAGCCAAATTTAAACCTCTTCTGTAAAAAATGAAGTATATAATATTCATACTTTAATTGCATATTTAATATATTATGGTGAAATAATGATTAAAGTTACATTTTTCCTTGGAGTTAAGTTCACTTTGAAAACTTATACTGCAGTAGTACATTCTCTGTAATGAGTTATTTCCCTTGACTGCGGAACAAATTGCATAGAATTTTGCATTCTGTAGGTATGGACTTTTATTTTTAAGGCAGTAGACTGTCTGTCTGTCTCTCTCTCTCTAACCAGATTGTTCACTCAAAAGAATAAAAAAAAAAATTTTATGTGACCATTTGTGATTTTCTTGCTTTGAATTCGCATAGATCTGTTAATATATGCAGTCTTTTTTCAGAATGTCAAAACCTTTGAGAGAGAGATGTGGTCAAGGCATGAAATTGAGTAGGTAGAATAGAATAGAATAAGATTTATTTAAAGTCGGTATGCACATGTAATAACACAACACAAGCTCCAGAGAGCTTTTGACTGACATCATAAGATGCAGTCTGCACAAGACAATTCACTTAAAATTCTTTGGGCTAGAGTACTCTCAAATTAAAACTTTTACTGACCCGATCTGGAACTCTGGCGTCCACTACTACTCCCATCAGCGCAGAAAATGGTGCATCGTGGACCGACCTGCAAATCACAACGTATAGTCATCATCATCTAGATACCAAAATTCAGTAATGGCACTATAATGTATGGTTAGAACATGTGCTTTGTAATCAGCACGTGTACACAATTAACCCAATCTCTTGGTTTGATATATACATGTAACCTCTCTCATGATCAAATATATCTAACCTTTTGTGCATATTTAATCAAATGAATACATTGATTTTAAACATTACTTCAACAGTTGAGGAAATTCGAGATGGACATTCACATTACACGTGCCCTTCACTTTTTTTTTCTTTTTCATTTACACTCGGAGTTTTCTGTACATGCTGTATAACTACCTGCAGTATGATGCTGTTGCCTTTGGTGCGTTTGGAGGAATGGTTGGAAAATACGACTGCGCCGATTCCGTCATTCTTGGCAGATTTTTATCTTTCCCTGTAGACTTTGCTAGTTTACGTTACACTGACACGAAAACTGTAACTCAAGCTGTCAATAAGACGGACAAATCATCTTATACAATATACATACACTGCATCTGATTGCTTTAATCCCTGGAGCACATAAAAGGCGCGCTTACTCCCCCCTAAATTTCCACAAATGTTACTATGGACGCTCAGTGACGTCACAACCGGTATAAACATTGGCACGTGTTCAGTCCCTTTAAAAATTAAAAAGAAAAACAAACAAACACTTTTAAAGCGGTTTTAGTTGTTCATACATGTTGTGTATGTTGGGGGAAAAAATGAGTACACCAGTCTCGTGTAAATATAGCGTGGCTCTGTTCATTTTCATCGGGTGGGGAAAAAATATATGGAGCACCTTTAGTTGGTGCTTTTTTTTAAGTTTTAAAAAATATATAGGGGATGTCATTCCTTCCCAGTTATAATAACGAAGGTAGAGCAACAACATACAAATGAATGGAAGAAATTGTGGCAGATACAGAGCGACAACATACAAATAACTGAGCGCGGATGAATGGAAAGAATATATATTGGTGGCAGACACAGAGTGAACGATGTCTTCTATCGGCGACGATCAAATGACCTGGCTAATCGTTAGAACAAATCCAGACAGTGGCAGCTGTATATTGAAGTCAACGTCCGCCGCTAGATTGCGTAGGCGGTTGTAGGGGAAGCGGAGAAAATGCGATCTATGTTTCTAGGGCGATAAAAGAGATTATAAAGCTTCAAATCGTTGTCAATCATCGGGGAGAGTTCTACATCGTCCGCAGATAGCGTTCTCGGATGTGTTGTTCCTGTTTCTCGGTAAATTGGTTTATAAATCCTTCGTTCTGTCTTCTATCTCGTCAGACAACCCCACTTTGGAATGTATATTTGCTGTTATTTACGGTCCGTTTCGTGTTATCATAGAGTCTGTCCCACTGAATATTTGGAAATTACAAATCTAAAGAGAGAGAGAGAGAGAGAGAGAGGAGAGAGAGAAGAGAGAGAGAGAGAGGAGAGAGAGAGAGAGAGAGAGAGAGAGAGAGAGAGAGAGAGAGAGAGAGAGAGAGAGAGAGAGAGAGAGAGAGAGAGAGAGAGAGAGAGAGAGAGAGAGACTGTCCACCGCATATTTGGAAATTACAAAACCAAATGAGGAAGAGAGAGATGCTTTAGCAAATGCATCTCTCTCTTCTCTCTCTCTCTCTCTCTCTCTCTCTCTCTCTCTCTCTCTCTTCTCTCCTCTCCTCTCTCTCTCTCCTCTCTCTCTCTTCTCTCTCTCTTCTCTCTCTCTCTCTCTCTCCTGATTGCTCGCAGCAGCTATGTCGGCGAAGATGTCAAATGAGATCATAATCAGGTTCTCTTACAGTACTTGGCGATTTTCTAATCAACGATTCTAAACAAGAAATAGTACAATACAAGAACAAAAATGTAAAAGAGTGTATTATACCAAATATACATTCTATAGTCAGTGTATGTATATTACACTAACTTATACCTATATGTTAAAACATTATTACCAACTATAATCCCCCAACTGCTATATATCTGTGCTTCGATAGTCATTTATTATTACCTTATTATATTGCAATTTGTCTTTACTGAATTTGGTTGTACATCAGTGTTATTTTCCTTCTTCTTTTATCATTAACTCTTGACTTGTAATTGCCCTTATGGGCCCTAAATTGGTTTAATAAAATCTATTCTATTCTGTTCTAGATCTGTTCGGCGAGATGCTTTGGACTACGCGCATGGAATAATGTACATGCATACGATTCTGCGGTAGAGCTGCGTGTGCCAGTGACCAACGCTCAACTGAAAAACATTTGTTTCGACGACGATGAGATTCTCGCCACTACACAGTTAATGCGCATGGAAATGGGATGCACTCACTTGAGGTTCATAAAATAAAAAAAATAAATAAAAAAACATTTGAGACACTTCGCGTTTGAAGCACGCAGATTGCATTTAACTCTTCAATAGAAATAATGTTCTGTCCAAAATGCGGGGATATTGCATACATAGCAGAGAGAAAGTCACATAGATCTAAGGACACCCACCTCAACCATACACATTGAAAATAAAATCACATCTTCATCCTAATTTGATTTTAAGTATTTTATCAATGATCTTCTCAGTTGCATACCCTGTCTTTGAAAATTTCAGTTAACTGCTTGATTTAGACTATGCTAATATCATTTTACTTTCCTTCCCTACCGAATGATTACTACAAACAGGAAATATTTTGCAAAAATATATTGCAGGTATACGCTTTTTTTAATCAAAATTGTTCTTTGATGATGTCGAGCTTGAGTGTATTTCAGAATGTGGATACTAGGAGTATCATTTTGTTTCCCTCTTTTGCTCGAAAAGCAGCCTTTTCAAAATGCCCTAAAAACATTTTTTTTTAACCTAGGAAACATATTCCTGTCACTGATTTTGTGTATTAAAAATACTAGCACTGCGCACATTTTTAACCATACCATGAAAGGGATAGTACACTTAATTCATTTTGTCAATAATTCTTAAAAGAATCAAAATAAGTCCGCATGACTCATGATAAAAGTGGTTTTCTGTTAAAAATAACAATTTTATGCATTTTATTTATTTTCAATCTAAAACAATTACGATCTTTGAATTTTTCACTTCCTATTTACTAAATAGATTGGTTCCAAGTGTAATGTTCGACAAATATGCAGTCATTTCTGAGTTGAAAATATCATTCATCTTTCTTTTAAATTTTTATCACATTAGAAAGGAGAATTTTAAAAAATCACCAAAATAAGCTTTACTATTCCTATAACGCTATTTTACTGCATAAGTCTGATATCTGAGGTTTTTTGAATTCATCTTCTAAAAAAAAAAAAATAAGAACGCCTGGCCGCGTCATTGATAAAGTGTGCTCTATCCTATTTTGTGATAATGCCATTTGAAATTTTGTGAATCAATACTTGGATATACAAATCTGCAACAAATGTTGCTGTATTCTCTGAATTGGGAAGAGTCCCCCTGCACATTGTGAAATCATCATCAACGGTGTAGACACTTCAAAATGGTGGATATTGCGAATCCACGTCTCATTGAGTAGAATATTCCACTTTATATAAAACCGCCATATTTTTGTTTTATCAACAAGTTTGTTCGCATTTGACTTGTGTTAAAGTGCTTAAATTCAAAAGTACGCTTAAGGATTTTTTTTCTCAAAAATTATATCAAGAAATTGAAATCACAAGTTACTTCGCACCCTGACAAAAAGCTAATTTGCTACAGTTCTTTTAAACACAATTTTGGTCAGGAATATGTATCTTGAGCAGAATGAGAAATTGACCTGCTTTTCCATCTCAACTCATGGGCTGAAAGATATCGATACCAAGGCATTCCTAAACAAGATAGACATCTACCTGGTAGATGTAATTCCAATATAATTGAAGATGAAAATCATTTTCATACCCTCGCTTTCTACAGAAAGTTCCGGTATTTTGCTATTATTTTGGAACGTCTGTCCATCCGTCTGTACCGCTTCTTCTTCTTCGATCCTCAAACTCTTCTTTTATTAAACAATGGCCGCGTGCAATGATCATTTGAAATACAATTTCACAGGTGTTGCCTCGTAAATGTATAATTTCAATTTTATCTTTCATGAGCGCAAAAAAGGGGGCTGGGTGTTATAGAAGGGGTGTTTTTCTAGAAAAATCTTATTTACAGAACTCCCCATACCATACATGTTACACAATAACCAAATCGTCTTTGGGTTTTTTTTTTCACCTGGGGGTTGAAAACGACGTTTTTCTACTAAAATCTAGTTACTAAGACTCCTCTAACATTGTACACAGTGCTCTCTCTCTCTCTCTCTCTCTCTCTCTCTTCCTCTCTCTGCTCTCTCTCTCTCTCTCTCTCTCTCTCTCTCTCTCTCCAGATTCGGTTGTAGCCGTGTATATATAGACTTCTAGTTCAATTTACGTCACCGTTAATCCACATGGAATGGTTGTAAATTCAACAGAGAGGAAATACGAACAGAATATCATTGTTTTTAGAATGAATATACATAATTTTCTTAGAGATTTAGAATGTCTATAGATTACACAGTTTCGCTTTTTAGGGGGGTGGGAGTTATTACATGTATATATCTTTAAGCAAATCTCTTTTAATTCCTCAGTGGTACATGTGGTACAAATTTTCTGTTAAAAGGATGGTTTTTCATATTCTGTTCAATTCAAACAATAGATGAGCCTGTGATAAATTCCTGATAGGCTATTTTTTTTTAATTCAGCTATATTTTTTGAAATTATTATTTTTTAGCTCACCTGAGCAGAAGGCAAGTGACTATTCTGCTACTTTGTCCGTCGTCATGTCTGTCTGTCCGTCGTCCGTCTGTCTGTCTGTCCGTCTGTATGTCCTGTTAGAATTTTCACATTTTGAACTTCTTCTCAAGAACCGCTGGGCCAAATTTCAACAAAACTTGGTAAAACAAATTATCTGGTGGTAAGGGGAATCAAGTTTGTTCAAATGAAGGGCCCAGCCCCCTCAAAGGGGAGATAATTTTCGAAAATGCACAAAAATAGGGTGGGTGTCATTCAAAAATCTTCTTCTCAAGAACCACTGGGCCCAGAAAAGCTTGAAATTTATAGGAAAGCTCCTGATATAGTGGAGATTCAAGTTTGTTCAAATCATGACCCCGGGGGTACGATGGGCCACAATAGGGGATCAAGTTTGACATGTGATTATATAGGAACAATCTTTAAAAATCTTCTTCTCAAGAACCACTGGCCAGGAAAGCTGAAATTTATATGGAAGCTCCTGATATAGAGACAATTCAGTTTGTTCAAAATCATGACCCCCGGGGGTACGATGGGCCCAAATAGGGGATCAAAGTTTGACATGTGATTATATAGGAAAATCTTTAAAATCTTCTCTCAAGAACACTGGGCCAGGAAAGCTGAAATTTATATGGAAGCTTTCAATATAGAGGAGATTCAAGTTTGTTCAAATCATGACCCCGGGGGTACGATGGGTCCACAATAGGGGATCAAGTTTTACATATGATTATATAGGGAAAATCTTTAAAAATCTTCTTCTCAAGAACCACTGGGCCAGGAAAGCTGAAATTTATATGGAAGCTTCCTGATATAGAGGAATTCGAAGTTTGTTCAAATCATGACCCCCGGGGGTACGATGGGGCCACAATAGGGATCAAAGTTTTACATATGTTATATTAGGAAAACTTTAAAATCTCTTTCTCAAGAACCACTGGGCAGGAAAGCTGAAATTTATATGGAAGCTTTCTGATATAGGGAGATTCAAGTTTGTCAAATCATGACCCCCGGGGTACGGATGTGGCCACAAATGGATCAAAGTTTACATATGATTATATAGGGGAAATTTTAAAAATCTTCTTCTCAAGAACCACTGGGCCAGAAAGCTGAAATTTATATGGAAGCTTCCTGATATAGGGAGATTCAGTTTGTTCAAATCATGACCCCCGGGGGTACGATGGGCCCCAATAGGGGATCAAGTTTAACATATGATTATATAGGAATATCTTTTAAAAATCTTCTTCTCAAGAACACAGGGACCAGGAAAGCTGAAATTATATGAAGCTTATGATATAAAGGAATTTCGTTGTTTAAAACATGACCCCCGGGGGTACAGATGGGCCCCACAATAGGGGATCCAAGTTTGACATATGATTTATATATGGGGAAATCTTTAAAAATCTTTTTTTAATAACCATTGGACCAGGAAAGCTGAAATTTATATGAAAGCTTCCTGATATAGTGGACATTCAAGTTTGTTCAAATCATGACCCCCAGGGGTATGGTGAGGCCACAATAGGGGATCAAAGTTTTACATTTGAATATATATTAAAAATTGTCTTCTCAAGACCAAAAGACAACATTTACCTTAAATCTTCCTGATATAGAGTAGAATCAAATTTGATCAGATCATACCTCCCGGGGGTAGGGCAAGGCCACAACAGGGGATCAAAGTCATGCATAAAATGTTCTTCTCCAGAACCACTGGGTCAGTTTTAAGGAAACTTGAAAATTCTTTTCTAAATCACCGCTGCTGAGCCAGGGCCAAGGTCACTCAGGTGAGCGATGTGGCCCATGGGCCTCTTGTTTTTTATTAGACATGTAATAATACCTTTAGAAATCAGTCAATGGTTTGATTCACTTACATTTTGTATATAAAATCACAAATCTTACACATTGGAAAATTTTGAAACGTAGGAGTATCTTCCTCGTGCAAAGCTCTTCTCATTTACTGCCTATTGGCTTGAGGTTAAGACTTTTTAGGCTTTTTTCATAAAATTCATTATTTTTATTAATTTTATTATTATTATTATTGTCTTCGGCTTTCTAAATTTTAAGGCTTCAAACATCACTGATGAGAAATAATTTTTCGAAGTGTGTCACATACGGTGCACCAAAATTAGAATCACATACTTTTACTTAGAGAAAGTGGGTCCGTCTATAGGTCATTTATTTGGGTACCAGCAATTACTTAATTGCTCTGATATATACACATACATGCAAAACAAGCCAGAGATTAAATTCTTAAAGAAATATCACACGAATCAATATTTACTTTCGACTACAATGCCACTATATAACCGTTCATTAGATTAAATGTATATTTACAAAAATCACGTGGTAGGGAGGGTTATTTTCCTGGTGAAGCTAAACCTTTTGTATGACTATTTGTTGTACTCTCCGCATCTTTTCTTACATTATAGCAAGAATAAACATTGATTAATTGATCATTATATTTGAAAACGTTGACCCATGTCCGGTAGCCGTCCGCTGGTCTGCCGCGGTGTCACCGTGCGACACCGTGCGGAACTAGAGGACATTCAACCCGACCTAAAGCTGTCAGTCAAGTTGTGGAATCGGCAGGGGGGCCTAGCTTATAGTTTGGTTCCGATTTACTTTCACACATTATAATTCACAACGAAAGCATTGTTCACTCGCCCTGAGAAGAAAACAAACAGGTCATTCAACTTTCTCCAAAAATACAACGATGTGAAATTACAAAAACATTCCAACACGCACGTGACTCATCAATTAAGTAGAATTCTCCGGGCTACTAACTTGTAGTAGAGGCATAATTCTGCTGACAAATTGAATTAAATAAGCTGCATTACAAATAATTCAAGTAAAAAATCCACGGAAACCATCAAATGACCGAGTGTGTCAACTGATCAGATTGTCAATTTAAAAATAAAATTTTGTAGAATTAACAAATCGTGTATTTGTTTTCAATCGAGGGCTCTCAAGGGGCGGGGATGTATAAAAAGAAGTGATCACATGCCATTGTTTGAGGTACAGAATATCCAGTGTATCAAATGTGAATAAAAAGACGATATATGCAGGCCTTTGATTGGACGACAAGCCGGGAACATGAGGCCTCTTGCACAGAGTTGTCGGTCCTTTCTCTCTCTGTCAATTCCCATTTTTACAAGATTTTTGTAAAAACTTTGAAAGAATAGGAAAAAACTACTTGTGAGTGTTCCTTACTTTGTAAAATATTAAAAAAGAAAATAATCAAATAACTTATTTGTTATTTTTGGTCTTATAAGTTTTAATTTTTAAATGTTTGTTAGATAACTATTTTGCGTTTAAACGTTTAAAAAAAAAGTTATAAGCCAAATTGTAATTGGTAACGAGGGTAATCCGTAGTCAAAATCAGTGTATAGAAAACAGCAGTGACGTATGTTATACGTCACTGAAAACAGCTATGAAACACGTCAGACAGCATTTGATCCAATAGTTGGCCATACTGGCAATTAAACTAGATTGTTGTTACAGCCATATAATTTGCTAAATCCTGTCTTTAAATGTGACTGTTGAAACCCTTGCAGCAACAACTTGTGTCTCGATTCAAAAACTGACCATCCGCAGCTAGAGCAAGCTCGATCCTGCGTATCGAATACTAGTAAGTTGGGAGACATATACGCACCATATTATAAAGGTGATGGTGGAATGTGCACTGTATACATATGGGAAGTTAACGATGTTACTTTTATTTCTGATATTAAGATAATCGTACTATTTCTACATGTACCATGATTCAGTCGTGGGGAAATGGCAAATATACATGTATCAGTTTGGCAAAGAACTTTTGTGGCCTCAGTTTTACACAAGACAATGTCCTGCTGGTACAGTACCTCGGCCGTTCCATGTGCTGTAATCTATAAAATTAATATTATTTGATGATTATTTTAATTGTAGAAATGTGTGTTGGTATCTTTTAATAAAGGAATTCTATCGAAGTGAATACATGAATCTAAATTGAATTTCACCTCCGACAGCAATAAATATCTCACTCTCTCTCTCTCGCTCTCTCTCTCTCTCTCTCTCTCTCTCTCTCTCTCTCTCTCTCTCTCTCTCTCTCTCTCTCTCTCATACGCACTGTTCACACGTGTGAATTTCTTCTTCAAGTACAGATTATGTAGCAATTCCATTAATTGTATTTCTCAATATTCTTTTATGGATGCGATTTTAGAAACCGTCTTTTCGTAATTATGGAAGGGAAGTACTGTACATCATCTTATTTCACGCACACATGTAATTATAAGTAGCCATTATAAATGCTATGTACAAGATATGATCCGCATTGATTTGTGCATCAATAGAGGAAATTGCACGGATTTTAATATGTTATTGGAACATTAAACAGAATGATGGGAAAATATAAATATATATATATATCTTAATTCCTTCAGTGCACACGGATTATTCAGTGCACATCAGTGTAGAAACACATGGTAACAAAGTCTATAAGTGTTTTAAAACAGACAAGTTTTGTTTATATACAGAGAGAGAGAGAGAGAGAGAGAGAAGAGAGAGAGACTTAACTTTTCAGTACTAACAGTATTGAAAATTAACTTACTGCAAAGTTTCTGAAGATTTGAAATGAAAGTGCTAGACCAAGTTTTACTATTAAAACATTATAATTATACAGTATAGCTGTTTCAAATGTGGAAAAATGCCAAATCTATAATTGGATTGATTAATTTTTTAAAAATGAATTATAATGTTGAAAAATGTATATCTGTTAAAAATTCAACTGTTGATAAATTTAATTCTTTCTTGGAACAGTGGAAAGCTGTGTTTGGAAATTTAACAGCCTTGATTTTATACATGTATATATTCTTTTCTATTGATACGTACAATATAATACAGTGTGCATACTATTATTCAGATCTAAGGGCTGCATCTGTGTTTTTTTCCTCACATAGCATGTAAAAGTAATATATTTTCTCTTTCGAATCTGTATGAGTGAGTTTATAGTGTGCAAGTAAGTGTGCGAGAACATTTCTGTGCAAATATCAATATTGACTTGAATGTAATATGATATATATGCAACACAGAAATAAAGCATTATAAAAAAAAAGTTTTACTATTAAACGTCTTCATGTTTCTTTTTACATGCGCGCACACGCGAAATAAACACATAATGCATTATTAATCCCACTCTCGTTCCAATATGATAGTTGTAACAAAGAAATATATTGTATTTTCCTAACTTTATTATCTGTAACATGTCCTTGTCCTTAATATCCATGGGTCAGCGCGAGTTGCTGTATTCAAGAAAAATTAAATCAAATTTTCGCCCACGCCACAATTACCAGTCAATGCAACCTGGACACGAGTATGAGAGAGAGACGAAGGTTTGACAGAGAGAGAGAGATTTTTTAGGAAGAGAGAGACGACACGAGCGAGAGAAGATTTTGAGAGAAGTATTTTGCAATTACAAACAAATAGTAGATTGAGACGAGAGATGGTGATGAACGAGAGAGAGAGAGAGAATGAGGGAGAGATTGAAGAGAGTGTGTGGGCTGATTTTCACGGGGCTTTTTTTTTCCGCTTCAGAATCATCATGTACGACTCTCCATTTTACATTCCAATGATATGCACGAGATGAACAGGATGTTTGGAAGGAAGAGCGCTTTCTACATTTCCGCTGCACAAATATTTTTGTCTTCTTCTCAATTGCGTTTTACGCCTCAAATAGCAAAAAATAATTGTTAAAGATGTTGGAACATTTTCAAGTTCTACAATGTTTACATTGCAATTGCTTGCTAGGATTGTTCATAAAACCATGATCTCGAGCACATATATCATGTAAAACAATGCGTTTCTTATTTTAGATGGGACTTTTATCTGCCCCAGAAATGCTGCATAGTATTGACCAATCCTAACGCGAAGAAATTATGTAAAGAAAATGTTTATCCATTTAATTAGACATGACACGATTTCTCTCTTTCATATACCAGTACATCCGATTGAATAGATCCTTGAAAAGACGACAAGCACGATCTAAAAATAATTTATTCACTTCTGTCAAGTGATCCTGAAGTATTATATATATATATATATATATTTGTGGTTGTGTATTTCACATTCCAGGAAACAGGAGACAGACTGCAGTGTGACTCACCGGAGCACGCGACATTAACTGTCACTATCATATATACTGCCATAGCATGTGGGAGGGAAAACATCGAGAGACAAACTTTCGTTCAATTATTTTATGTATTTCATAACAATATCTTTTTTATCACAGTAGCATATTTCAAGAGACATTTTCTTTTTTGGTATGGATATGCATAACAGATACAGCGAGAAACCCCGCTGAACCCAGAGCATTCAACTGTTATATTACATGTACACACGTGAAATCAAATTTTAAAAAATACGTCATACAATATGCAGGTACAATGTACATATTTGATGCAAACACACGCAGAAAAAGTTTGATTGTCTTGAGACAAAATCAATCAGTTCTTCCCCAAACCTGACAGATTCATGTCGTTTACACAACGTACTCAAGTGTAAAGCTGACAACTGCTACAAGATGCAAACTGCTCATCTGCAAACGCGATGGTTTGCGAACGCAAATTGCTGGCAAAACAGCCGACAATATCCAAGGCTTGCCTGGTGGCTCAAACCTCGTTTCCAACCACTAAGGTAGTGTATCATAGTTCTCCAGGGTTTCCGGACTCGCCTTCTCAGGTAAAGGCTACCATGGGACTAGACAGAGCCGTTGGCGATGAAAATGGAGTCGTGAAGGGTGAAGAAACACTGGTGTCCATCGAACTACAGAAACTGGAAGAAACGGAAAAAAATCGACATGGGGGAGAACTGGGCGGGGTAAGCTGGGAAATGTGGCGGTTCTTCTGCTCCAACTCTTTTTCGAATTCCAGTAGTTGGTGCATAAATCCCGCATTTGGTGAAATCTCGCTCCGACGAGATTTGACATACTCGAAAGCTGCATCCAGTGATATATTTCGGCTGTACATGACGTAAGCAATGCAGATGGTGGCCGATCGACTGACTCCGGCGTGACAATGGACCAAAGTTTTCCCGCCCGCACCTTTCACTTCATCTGCAAATATTGGAAAATTCAGTCACTAAAAGCATTGTGTTTTCAATGGCGCGATAGAAAACGCGTGTTTGTTTTTTCCTCAGTAGGATAGTATACAGTACTATCAGCATAATGTATTTACATATAATAGGAAGGGCACGGAATCTAGAGCTGTATAGTGTGATCAGGAGCAATAGGTCCAGGCGTTCCCTTCATTAATTGATGAAATGAGGAAGTCAAATAAGTCAAAGATAATGAGTTTAGGATTTTTGTGACGAAATGTCATGGTCATTTGTGGAATTTTTTAAAATAATCAAAATAAGTCCAAATGACTCGTACAAGTCATTTTCCGTAAAGTTATCCATTTATCGGCATTCTTTTCCAAATCTAAAGCGATTATGATCTTGAAATTTTTGGCTTCCTCAATTTTTTTTTTTTTTTTACATAAGTGGCTTTTAACTAGTGCAAGTTTTGACAAACACGCAAACAAAGTTGAAAAATACCATTTTATGATTTTACTCTAAAGTATTGAAACGATTTAGGGTAAAGAAAAAAAAAATCACCAAAATATTAGCCTTACTACGAATATGCCTGTAATGACGTCGGATTTTACGCAATTTTCGACATTCCTCCCAGTGTTCCAATTGAATAGTTTGCATTGATGAGTATATTTTGAACAATACGGACAATAAAATGCTTCATGTATAGACAAAAAAAAAAAAAAAAAAAAAAAAGAAGAAAAACCGAAAATCAAAAAAGGCTGAATTTTGATCATGTGTTAGCTGCCAACACGTATGAAGTTACACCCTAAAAGTCCAGTTCTCTGGGGCTTTTTTTTTTCTTTTAAATTTCATACATTATATCTTTATAAAGTATGAATAATATAAAATGAATAAATAATCCTACCGATGAACGATATGGCATCTGAAAACCACTCGGAAAGTTGCGTGCTGTGGTTGTCGTCCACGGGAATGGTCTTGTAGACAAACTGGGTCGTGAAATGGTTCGCACAGGTGGACGAGACGTTTAATATGGCAGTCACTCCAAGCCGCTGTAAATCCGACATACTGGAGGCAGTCAAGGCGTTCCCGAGATAGAGGTGAGGAAAGACCTCCACGGGCTCAGACTGGGGATTAAAAATGAGGATTAATGAATACAGAGAATGAAGAGCGTGAGAAATCCGATAAAAATCACCACGATTATCTATGAAGTGCTTCAGCATTGGGCGCATCCGGGTCATTAAATATTATCAATTTCGACCGATTTGATTTATACTGCATTATTTACTTACATTTCAAAATCAGTATACGCAGGCTCTTATTTGATATTATTTTGAAATTGAATGGAAATTATAATGGAACCAGGGTGAAAAAGATAAAGATCTAAAATAAAAAATCTGACGTATAATTGCGGGTATACTTTGCCTGCATGATTCTAAGGGGAATCTGAACGTTTATCAGAACTGCTGTTAATTAAAATTATGAGTCTTTGTCTTTAATTCTACTTTTAGAATTCTTTTGAGCTTACCAGAGTGGAGTTAGTTCTGAAGAGGGCGTGTCTTTGGGATTTTTCTTGGGCAGTGAGTTCGGGGGGATAGCAGAATACAGAATTTTCGTCAGCCGTCGTGCAAAGTCCGGGAAATTTTTGCTCAAACTGGGCAAATCCGCCTGCAACAAAACAAAACACAATTAAACGACTGTACCTCGGCTCATAAAAATTAATGGATTCCACTCCAAGGCTTATTGCTCGCATCAGCAACAGCGTCAAGGTACATGTGTTCTCACAGAAAAAAAAAGAGTTTTATGAGAAAAGATACTCCCACCGCGCTGTTTAATTAGACGAGCCAAAAGAAATCACAGAAGAATTGGATGCTTCCGCTTTTTTTTTTTTTTTTGGTTGGATTTTTTTTTAATTTTAAAATTTTTTTCTACACATATTACACTGTATCATGTTTTGTTATACATCAATTCTTTTGGGGTTTTGTCTATGCCTTCGTTTTACATGTATCAGGGTGCGGGAAAAATTGTTTACTTATAAAAATAATCGATAAATAAGATCACATGTAAAGTATTGCTATTTTTTGCCACAAACATTTTTATAATGATACTATTTTCCGAACCAGGAGATTTCAGAAAGAAGAAGTAAAATAAACCAGGCATTTTAATGAGGGAAATAGAGATAAGGCCCTCGTTAAAACGAGTTGCAAATTTTTGTTTCATCTGCACAATTACGATCCACTTCCGCGATGAACGCCAAAATATTTCCGCTTGGTGTTTGGATGAAGGGGGAAAAAAGGCGGATTAAGAAGGGCCAAGATATTTATACATTTACATTGCCTTAGAGTAAGACTTTTTCCAATCTTAACTAATCTGCTGGCCCCTACTTAAAACTTTCCAGATATAATTTTGAATTATCAAATTAACTCTCTCTCTCTCTCTCTCTCTCTCTCTCTCTCTCTCTCTCTCTCTCTCTTTGAATTATTATATCAATATTCTCTCTCTCTCTTTTTTCTCTCCATATTTTTTGGGGGTGAATTATCATATCAATTCTCTCTCTCCGTATTTTATTGTTGTTGAATTATTATATCAATTCTCTCTCTCAAAAGCAAACCAACGAATACTCTAATTAATCGACCCCGTATTTCCGGGATGCGTAAATTTGCACCTTGTCGTAGTGCTCCGGGGGGTGTGTCTAACACGCTAGGTGCTTGTTTTATCTGTGTAAACGCCTTTACGCGCATTACATCCAACCCTTCATTTCCTCCCTTGATCAGTTAAACAGCCCCATAAACCTTCCAGCTGTTTCCAGCAATTAATTTTTTCCCGATAATTGAATCAATTTCCGGTATTTCTAAGTCATTGCTACGTCCGGAGAAAATCCGATAATTTGTATTATGCTCTGTGACCCTTCAAATTCCTGAGAATTCTAGACATAAACATTGTAAAATTTGAAAAACACCTAAAATATTTGTAATATCGTGCCACTACAAATTTGACTCTGACCCAAGTTGATTTGAAATGGGATACAAGATCACAGAAACCAAATTTAAATTAATTTTGAAAATAAAATTAGGTGTGTGTGTACATTTACTCTCTGATTTAAACATATTTTATTGATTGGGTTACAACTCTCTCTCTCTCTCTCTCTCTCTCTCTCTCTCTCTCTCTCTCTCTCTCTCTCTCTCTCCTCTCTCTTCTCTCTCTCTCTCTGTTTAAATTTTCCAAATATTCAGTGGGGGAGTTGTGAGCGGATAAGAATTAACGTTTAACAGTGCGTGATGTTTTACATACAATTAATTTAGTCTATATAAGGATTGGTCAATCCCACCACATACACACACACACACACACACGACATATTGGCCGGGGACCAAGGTTTTAAATCCAGCTGCCATGCAATAAATATACTATCCCTGTGTATATCTACCATTAATTTATGAAAACTAGAGATTGGTGTCGCTTCCATCTAAATGTAACAAACAAGAAAGTGAATTAACAAATTTTTAATCCTTATAATAAGGTTCGTTGTGAAGTTGCATTTTCGATATATTTGAATACAGTTTTAGTTTTGTTTTTTTATGTCCATTTCCTTCCTTTTACAGCAGCTAATTGAAAATGAAACCTAAGTGGTTTTTTTTAAATCATAAAAATCACTACCTGTTTTATATATAAATATTTTTTTTAAAAGAATTAAAGAATCGCCTGTCTGTTTATTACATATTTTTATCTTCCTTTTCCCATCAATCAAATTCTATATTAAGAAACGCTGCTTGTATAATTTCTTTAATTAGCATCATTGGGAATTCTTTTTTCAGCAGTGTGTGGTTATTTAATTTTTCATTGATATCTTCCGTGTCATTTACGTGAAACTTTTAAATTCTTAAATTTGTACAAATATATATATTTATGCCCATCCATGATATTTTACAAAACAAGTGTTTTCAAAAGACCAACTTAAATATATAATATAACCCACACAATATACACACACAGAACATAGATTATGTAGCGAGAAATTACCACAAAAATTCCTAACTCCAATTAAAAATGAAAATTTTCCGCTATATGCAAATACACGTCATATCTATATTTCATAAGAGGAAATAAATTCATGCAATACTTTACATGCTTTTCATTATTTTTGACATGCTACTCATCGAGCTATCGATAAAGCAACCGCCCACATATACTGTATATTATTTCAACTCCCCTCCTCAACCCCCCCCCCCCCCAGGAGACGGATTGATAAAAGTATTAACAAAATCACTATATACTGAGTAAAAAGAAATATACCTTTTAGGAGCTGACATATCCCCCCGTATCCTAGCTGCTTTATGGAATGCCAGACAATATTAACATTGCTGTCTGAAAGAAATAGTTCCTCTTCGTTCTGTCCATAAATAACGATGTATGAAAAACCACCTGCCATTAGCTTCTGTCTCGTTTCACTGTCTAATAGCTTTTCCAGATGAAGCTTTCCCCCGTTTGCATACCTCCTTCTCGAGATCGGAGGGCAGTACATGTTATTCGCGCCGACAATATGTCCATCGTTGTAGGAAATATACGGTCTGGAATCCAGGACCAGAAGTCTTGAAGAATTGTTGAAGTTATCCTCCACTAACATCTGATGAAAATCGTGGATAGATACTGTTTCCATGGCTGCTTTTGTGGTTTCTGTTATAGTGTGTACTATTGAACATTCCATTCATAAATGATAGTAAAACCTTGACTGCGCGTAGTGATATATTTATCCGCTTAGCTAGACGTGGAACCAATCATATTCATCTAGGTCATTCGTACCGAGGAGTAAGAATACGCGGTCAACATATAATCCTGACATAAGTCGTTATATTCTTCTCATTTCTGAAACTTATGTACGTTGAGAGATTCGTCTTAGCATAATTTGAAATGAAGACCTTATTCGGCATTTTACTTTTTCAACAGAAATGGTATATTTTGAAGATAGAGCATGAGAACACGATGGGAATAAGCCCCGCCCCCTAACCAAATATGGATAATTATGAAAACCACAAACGGAGCGGAAGTAAACAATTGACATGCGATCCCAAATTTCATTCATTCCCACCTCATTCATAACAGAAAAAACGGAAATCAATCAATAAACCATTGTTTAGCTGCTTGTGAGAAAATTTCCAGCTGCGACGGTCAAATGGGCCCGCATCACTATAAAGAATAACGATCGCTTGGATTGATACGCGCACGTTTCAATGAATGACCCGGGAACAACGTCCCGATCAGTGTCATAAATAATGGAGAGGAATGAACGGCCATGTGGGGTGATAAACAGCTTCTCCTTACTACTTACTATCAATGTCATGTGGAGAATGAATTCGTAATCTCGGTCGTTATGACTCTTTTTTAGATAGTCTTACACAGATGCACTTTAAATCTGAAATCTCAGCATTATAAATTTGTACAATGTATTTTTTTTTCTCTCTCTCTCTATTATTTATATATATATATAGCCACTTTGACACAATCTGAGTAAACTAGTGTGTAGTAATACTAGGAGTACTCCTATAATCTGAGTAAACTAGTATTTACTAACTGAGTACTAGCTTCGATTATACTGCATCGTAGTTTGCTCAGATTGTGCCAAAACCTTGTACATATGTATATATAAATTATAGATAGCCTTTAACACAACAATCCAATTAAAGTGGATCATAATTATATTTATAGTCATGCTGCATGTTTATTCATTTCCTTCAAAGAAAACAGTGTGTTACAGAATTATTTAACCTGTGCGTAATTTAATTAAGAACCGACTGTACTTAGCATTGGTCAGAGATAATCGCGTTAATTGTTAATTCGTTATATAATGCACAGGAAGAACTAATTATATAGAGAATATTCATTCATGTCACGACTCACGAAATGTAAACAATTTCGTGATAAGCAAACGACCATTATCGTACTAGCTGTACCAACAGAGAGGAGTTGCAAATCTCGTGTACAGTTGAAAAAAAAAAAGGGTGAGGGTGGGGGGTGCGGTAGCACACTGAAGAAAGATAACAACTGAAAAGATAGAGGGGGGGGGGGGTTGACTTCTTGAATGACTTTGTCTTTTATATAGGGAAAAGTAGCGCGCTATACACACTAAATAGTTACAGGATTCTTTTTATATAGCTAGATTTTAATTCTTTTGAAGAGGAATTCCGAACAGATAATTACAAAGATGTACATCATGTTTGTAAACAGACGATGACGTCAGTGTTGTATAGTTTATAACGCATTCTCTTCCATAAATCTCGCATGGTAAACAATTTAAAAGTCCGATCACCCCTGCATATGTCAAAGAATGTGATTGGAATTTCCTTTATGAAACAGTCCTTGTTAGTCAAAAGACGAGATATAGAAAATTATCTCTCTTTTTTTATTTTTTTTTTTTAAGGGGGATTAATTCTGTTTTCAACAGATCGGAAAGTGAGAAAAATATTGGGTGCAAGTATAAACACTTCTCTTGTACTTGTTAATCTAAATCCTATATACATGTACGCTGTATAATCTGTATCCCTTTAATTAAAAGTCTGACAATACTAGATGAGCTGTGAAAGCCTGGGGGCGAAATGTCAGTCTGTGGTGACAGATTTCTTTTTTATAATGATATACCCAAAAGCTATATTACTGATGATACGATCTGGGATCCTACACGGATTGTTCATCAGATAGATGTCGCTTCACTACACTCCTCTCCTTATGATAGATCATGTCCTTGGGACGGGCGCACTAACATTTAGAATTTAACAATGAAAAAAAATCATATCTTTCCTTACTGCTGGGACCATATAAATGTTTTGAATGTTCCCTGTCATCTAATATGTTAATTTATCTAAAAAAAATTCTTCCTCAATCGGACAGCTGTTTATATCACACTTGTTGATATGATCAATCAATTTGTGTTGAATGTATAGAAAGGACCCCCCCCCCCTACTGGAATCACAAAGTACAGCTGAAAGCACAGGGCCATACCCTCCCCATCTAATCCAACAGATAACTACCCGGTACTAACTATAGAAGCTGCATACCCCCACCCCATCTAATCCAACAGATACAGATAACTACCCGGTACTAACTAGAAGCTGCATACCCCCTCCCCATCTAATCCCACAGATAACTACCCGGTACAAACTATAGAAGCTGCATCCCCCCCCCCCTCATCTAATCCAACTACAAACTAGAAGCTGCAGCATACCCCCGGAATCTTACTGACATGTACAAAGTACAGATGAGAGATCAGACATGTGTGCTTCCTTCCCTGTTAATCTCACCTGATAACTATATATTTCTCAGAATGCATACCCCCCCCCTCCTCCCACCCAATCTTGCTAGGTGATATCTACATATTCCATCACTTAATGACACACCGATCGATCGCACCCTTGACATAAAAGTATAAATAAGATGAATATTTCTGAGGGTGTTTGATACTAATTTTTGTATTGTTTATTCCCAAAAGTAGTGCTGCTTATAATATGTTACAAAGACTATCTATTACATTAAACCTCTTAATTATGATATACATGTACATGTACCTCTTTATTATGTGGCCTCCGATTTCAGTTCAGCTAGAAGCTTTATACAACATTTCCCCCAAATTATACATGGCCCACCTTAACACTCCTGCGATATATAACATATGTAACACTTGTATTGTGAATGAAATTGTGAATCTGCTATATACCTCGTAAGTGATATTACATGTACCTTTGACAAAGGTAGTTTTGAAGGCTATATACATCTAATAGTCATATTGATTTCCCCCAAGAAAGGAAGGGCGTGGCAGAAATTACCCGAGAACGCTTTGTGTATGTGTCAGATACTTCCACCCCCCCCCCCCTCCTCCCCAGCTTCATTATTTCTGTATACGAACTTCATTATTTCTGTTAGTTTAATACATTATTAATCAAATACTTGTAAGACTCACATTTCACATTAAAACCCCAAACTGATAAGGGGGTATTCTTATTAATGAAAATACTTACTTTGTTATTTATTTGAATATCATTTTGCAAAATGATATTGTTATGAATGTATGTTTGGAAATATATACTACATGTAGTAGTATAATGGATGGCATGATATTGAATTCAGGCCTTACTAGTATTCTGACACGTGGGCACATTATCAGATCTGAAAATGATAAATCCTAGTTTGATATCGATTTGAAATTATTGCACAATATTTGCAGTTAACCAAGTGCATGTGCAAAATTAACAAGTACATTTGTCAATCAAAGTACAATCATACACATTTTTCTGGTCAATAAAAAGGAGATAAAACTGAATAATAATAAGATACCAAAAACCTATGCAGCTAACATTGGTCGCAATCAAAAAGTCAAATATTTTGACCTATAACAAGTGCTGTTTGGAGACAAATCCAAATAAAATACCGGTATACCATATTATATAGAAAGGAAATATGAAATATTAGATTGCACAGAAATAAAGCATTATAAAAAAAATAATATTAGATTGCATTGTTCTCATATTTTTAAAGTCTACATGCTAGTACAGAAATGCATAATAAAAAGGTGGGATGCTTTGTTAGATAATTATATTACACATCCGATGCAGAGTGGACGAAACGTACGGTATACATTCAACAAGTTAATTAGTATTCCTCGTGCACTGCGAGCAGCGTACGTATATAACTTCCAGGCGCGGATTCAAGGAAAGGCCCCCCCCTAAAAAACAAAGAGAGAGAGAGAGAAGAGAGGAGAGAGGAGAGAAGAGAGAGGAGAGAAGCACAGAGAGGGATAAGTGAAATGGAGGGATTAAAGCGCAGAGAGACAGTGCGCAGCGCGACAGAGACACTAGCGAATTTAGTAGTGTCGGCGTGGGGGGACACGGCCCCTCCCTCACAATTTTTTCAAAGATTATGGGATGTACTAAGGAGTATATGATTACATTTAATTGATGCATACATTACTCTCGGTCGTCAAGTTAGATCTTACCACGACTGCCTTGTCCATTCAGCTTCGAATGAAGCCAAGGCTGTCAAACCAGTTTGGGGTGCACTGGGTGCTACCCGATAACCCCCACTCTGATTACTGAAGATGCGACGAGCTCAACATGACATTCCGTCGTGCTCGCATGAGGGGCTCTCGCCCGGGACTCCTATCCAGAGCGCATTTCTGCCACCAACCTACACAACTCATAAGGCCGAGCGTCTATAACAAATCAACCCAACAAGCGTCTACCAATGCACCAATTTTCTAAAAATTCTCGATATGTCCGGCGACTATCATGCGCCCACTGAGCACACTACCTTGTAGGCCAATAAGACATATCCTCTTATGGGACATATAAACATCACTCGCCAGTCGAAACGCAAGTGAAAATGGCTAAAACAATCGTTAGCTTCATGGCAGGGGTTCGTTCGAGCCCCTGACCCCATAACATAGGTTATGCGAGCAAGCCAGACCTGACTAGCAGCCTTTATATCCTTACCTTAGTCTGTGCATCCCCCCACCGAACCTCAGGCAAATGGAGATCCTGCGTTGAGCGGCCCCTGGAGGAGGTGAACTGTCACCTATGAGAGGCAATTAATGGTTAAATTTTACCCCTAAAATCACTAAAATTGAGGAGCTTCCCGGGGCTTCGCCCCTGGACCGCCCACGCCAGAGCCTTGCCCGTACCGCACTGGAGCCTAATGCGGCCCCGAGCCCCGCTGCCATCTTGAAAAAAAAAATCCAAGCCCCCTAAAACCAGAATTCCTGGATCCGCCCCTGACTTCAATCTGAATACTAATACAGATCGATAGTTTGAGACATTCTTGTCGATATTGTGATGTTATAAATGTTCTTGCCATGCCCAACGTGGACCCATTCTTATGAAACAAAGATATTGCATTGTATATTAAATTGCAATTGTATTGTATTGCTGTTTTCAAAATAAAAAAAGTCTTATTTTCCCCACACCGTATATCAAATTCACACATCGCTTTACAATTTCCTTTTACTAACAAAAATTATGTTATATAATGTTACATGTATATCAGTAGGGACGGAAGTGACGTATAGATAAGTGTTATCTATACAGTCGTGAATGATTCTATCAAATTCATGCAAATTGAGAGGGGGATTATTTCCTAATCACCGTGATCGCTCTCAACCAATGACTCACCCTGGAGTTCACAGATAACTCGACTATAGAAATGAAAATAATTTCTTTACCATCACTCTATCTTTAAATCACAGTTTTCTCTTTCTCGAGTCTCACTCTCATGCAAGACCACTTTAATATTTTTTTAAAAAATCAAAAGTTTCTTAGCTTTACCAGAGACATATACTTGTATATAACATTATTAGTTATATGGATTCTTGGTAGGGTATATGGACCCTTATTCGCTGTCAAAGTTTATATTCTTCCGAGCAGAGACATATATAACAGAGAGAGAGAGAGAGAGAGAGAGAGAGAGAGAGAGAGAGAGAGAGAGAGAGAGAGAGAGAGGTGGGTTGCGGGATGAGGGAGACTAGACTAGAGGTCCGAAATACAGTGCACATTTTCTTGTACAAATCCGGGCAGGTCTGTTTGTTTTGAATATCTGTATTTCTCGAGTTCACGTCAAAGGCATAGTGTCCAGGGGCGGATCCAGGAATTCTGGAATACTAGAGAATTAGGGGGGCCCGTTTGGATTTTTTTTTTCAGAGCGCAAGGGTGTCCGGGGGCCGCGCTAAGGCCGCCCAGTGGTCCCAGAGACAAGGCCTGGTGGGGATCCTAGGGCGTGCTCGCCGCCCGGCAACGGCTCTTACTGAATTTTATGATTTTAGGAGTAAAATATTTAACCAATATACATTAGGCCGCTCATAAGTTGGAAGTTACACAGCGCTTCTTCGCAGGGCCGACCGCCCCGTAACCGCAGCGACATCTTCCATTTTTGGGGCGTTGAGTGGGGGGGTGCACAAAGACTAAGGCTATAGGAATTTTATTTAGGCTGAGGGGCTGGTCAGAGTCACAGCTGGATCCAGGAATAACCCTGGTAGGCGGTCCAAGGGGGAAAGCAAAGGCCACCGTACAAGCCTAAGACATTTTTGCTTTTTCCATTGCATCTGGCACGGGTTGTTTTAAGCCACTAGAGGATCCCAGAATGGCGCCAGTAGGGGTCCAGAGGGCCGAGAGCCCGCGGAAGCTGAGATTAATGTGTATTTTACATTTCATTGCGTCTGGGTTTTTTTTAAGGTCCTAGAAGATTTCAGCTAATTGGCTTCATGGTAGGGGTCCAGCGGGCGAACGCCCAGAGCCGAGAGTTTATAGCATCTCAAGTATTAAATGGGCGTGCGAGCACGGATGACGATCTCCAAGATGCACATCATCTCGTTTACCCGAGCAGCCTTCGACTTCTTCACAGAGCTAATGACAGCGCGAGGTAATTATGAGACGCGAGATCTTGCACATGTTAATGGGTATCAAATATATCCCGAGTTAGCCCTAACAAAATCTGTTTAGAAATTTATAGAGGGGCGTGTCTAATTGCCCCCCGTCCCACTAACCGCCTGCGTAAGTGCGTCATAGTGTATCGTGACGCGGTCTGTTAGCGCGCTGTGTCAGCTCTCTTTCTATTAATCTTGGCAATTCGTTACCTCTCCATTGCACTCTCGCTCTCGCTAACTCTGCTCTCTTTACTCCGTCTCTCGCTCAATCTTGATACTCCTCTCGCTCTCTCATCTTCTCTCTCCTTCTCTTTTCTTTTTTTTTTTTTTTTTTTTTTTTTTTTAGGGGGGGCGTTACGCCCGTTTCCTTGAATCCGCGCCTGGACTGTCTACGAATTTATGTCAAATTTGACTTTACAATATTTGCAAGAACACGAAAATAGTATGAATTATGAGTTATGAATATAGTGCTATTTAGTGATATAAGATAGCACGCGTTGTGTCGGCGGTATTTCAAGAATACGATGCATATATTGACCGAAAATGTAAATTTTGTAATTCAGACTCTGTAGAAGATGTTTGAATGCCCAACTTATGAACAATACAGACAAGGATTTGTAAATCACATGATAGATGAAAATTCCAACTTTTCTTTGCTTTCAAATAGATATAGAGATAAATTTATATGGCTTAGGTCAAATGAAGGCAATAATATAATAACTTGTCTTGTTGACTACATGTCATGAGAAAAGATGATCATGCACAATGTTATCGCAGGATATACCTGAATAAAATATACCTAAATATGTAATGTGCCATCTACTATTGTAACATGTTTTGCAACTTTATCATTGTAAAAATAATAATAATAAATAGGGACAGAAAATACTAAAATTAAATAAAAAATAAAATCGGAAATCTACTTCGCGGTATTGGTTTGGTTTTTATACTGCTTACACCATTATAAAAAAAAAAAGTTTCTAAAATATCTTTAGCGTTATTTGTATTAAAATGGGCTGATGAACGTGAAATACAAATAAATATATATGCTTTTAAAAAATTGTATAATCAAATATGCTCAGAATCACAATCTAGAAATTATTTGGTTGATATATGAGACCAAAATGGCCGGCGATGATGCTGGATTGAGAAAACGGAGAGGATCTACTGCTGAAATTTCATCTCCAGAGAAAGACTCAAAAGAAACACAACAGGAGGAAGACAAGGAGAAAGGGAGACCCTTAAAAACGAATACCTACTGGCTGACACGTATTGTTTTATTGCGCTATATCGGTTTTATATATTGTAAGTGTTCCGATCCATATTCTTCATATTAAACAAAAGGCAAATATTGCTGATTTATGTTACTAATATTCAATTTATTCATGTTTTAAATGGAAGTCCGCCATCATGATGATGTAGTATACCTCATTGTAGAAATTATTAACTGTTTGTTCCCTCGGATTTAAAGAAAAAAAATCTGGATTTCCTGATTCTAATCCTCTGCTGGTTACAGTCACAGGGTTAAAACTTTAATTTTTCAGTTGTAGCATTCCTTGTTGCATTTCATCAAAATAAAGAACTATGTGGCCATCAGGGTCTCATTCCAGCCCAGAAGTTTTTGAAAAGAATTCAACAAGAGGCTCACGGCATCAACATGGAGGCCTTCACCAGAGTTCCCAGCTTGATTTGGTTGATCGATTATGAGAAGAATTTGGACAAGTTTCTGGATTATACAGCCTATGCTGGACTGGCTCTGTCTGTGTTTGTTGTGGTGGTGGGCAGTGCTAACTGGATCATTATGCTGAGTCTTTGGGCTCTGTATCATTCCATTGTAAATGTTGGCAGCACCTGGTAAGAAGATTTACTAGAATTTTATATACAGTTTATATATACACAGATCATTCAAATTTTTTGTATGCAATTCCAGAGCTGTTTACTTGTATGGATTGTCCGTATTTTCCACGGATTTTTGTATCAAAATACGCTCTATGGATTCACATTCAAAAACTATGATTTTCCACGAATCCGGGAAAAAAAATTCTCGAAATATACATGAAATTGATCAATCTGTGTGATAAAGAAGCTTGTAAATATTGATGTGACCATTGTTTAAAACGCATAATTGACATTGATTTAGATCAATCGGAAGTCCTCATGTCTTGTGTATGAGACAAGAGTAGTAATGGTGGCAACTGTCAGATCCACGAAAAATCTAATGCTAACGAAACGTGTAAACGGAAAAGAGTGAAAGTGAAACATATTCAGAGGTCCAAAAGAAAATGATATGCTCAGAAGTATATAGGGACTTGTAGTCTTGTACAGACCGCTTTGGCCATGTCTTCGACAGTCTAGAAAAGTTGAGTACATGGTGTAATGCACCGTGTGCAACATGGACATTAGCTGCAGTCATGCAGGCAAAATCGACTATTACAGACAAGTGCAAAGTAAGCAACATAAAAACTTTACAAAGTTGGAAGATTCAAATAGGTTAATGACGAATTTATGGATGCACCTAGCAACACTGAACTTAACCGCCAACGTACCGTACGTGTCATAACTCGAGCAGAGATCATGATGGCGGAATATTGATAGCGGAGCTGAATTTGCCTCTCATTTCTACTGATGCATTCAACAAAGCATTTAAACTAGTTCCTTTTTTTTTTTTTTTTTATTAAGTTCGAATCATTGAAATGGAGATGAGATAAAAATTCAACAATGCAGTTTACAATACAACCTTTTACTAGGAGAAAACTATGGACTCTAAAATGCTGTAGAATGATAAATGCTTCTAGAATACTGATATTGTTCAGAAGGTGTAAACAGGTCTGCAATTCTAATTGATTGCAAAATTTGTTTTCATTCTGCATCAACTAAAATGTACTATGATGTCTCACTGACATTCTTTTGTTGTGGTTATAAAGATTAATTTTAGAAGGAATTTTAAAAATGATAAGAAATGACTTGAAAATCTATAGCTGATGAATTGAATAACAGCTAAGAAATGGATGGACAAAAATAAATTTATGCTTGCATGAAAAAAAAAATTGAAGTTTAAATTTTTATTTCTTTCTATATTTTAGGTATGGCTTTGGTGAGTTTTTGTTTGTGTACTCTGTTGAAGTGAACATTTTAAAATATTTTGTTGTTTGGAATTATGTGAAAGCTTCAAGATCATGCATGAAATGAATTTTGAGCTATTGATATTGCACATACCGACCATTATCAATTTGATATCTTTCCTGTTTGAGTTCTGCATGTCCATAAAATCTGGCACCGAGAAAATATTCCTTTGATTTCAGGCTGGGAATCACAAATATTGGAGACAGGATTTCTGGCAACTTTTCTGTGCCCAATCTGGAACGTTCATCCAGTACCAAGGAACACTCCCACATCCAAACTCGTCATCTGGGGATATAGATGGCTCATTTTCCGAATCATGATTGGTGCTGTGAGTTTTCAATGTTTCCATTTAAAAATCTTCCTATTGAAGTTATACACAGATACATATACTTATGGTTCACTCTTTATATTGTGTAAACATAGTTGCCCTTTAGTCGTGCTAGAAATGACGTCACAAAATGTTTTACTGTTCATTTTTCATATTGTTGTTATTGCAATTTTGGTATGCATCATACAAAATTCAGAATTACATGCATACATGTGATAAAATCCGGTTGCCTATGCGTGAGGTTTTGCTGAGTGAGGGGTGAGAATGGGAGGATTTGGCGTGAGATTTTTTTTTATACAGCATGATTTCATGTGATAGAAGCCATTATAAAACTCTTGGGTACTAGCTGTAACTTATTATTTATTACAATAACATTTATGAAATTTTACCTTTATTCAGCAACTGTAGATTTTTCGAATACAACGCGGTTTCTACTTTCGCTTTTGACCAAGTGTGAGAGTTATCTTCCCTAATAGTAATACTATCGTAGATGACATTGACCCAATCAAATCCCTATAACAAGTATAAAGCATTGCCAGGGTTCCAAGTGAAGTTTAATTACTACACATTAAATTGTTGTTTTTTTAACTAAATCAAGGATCCCATGAAAACAAGATCAAATGGTTTTCAAAGGTTGTGATTTTGACAGATTCGAGGTGGTGGCCAGCCAGTACTTGTCTGATCAGGTGGTGAAAATCTACGCACCTGGTTTTTCAGAAGAGTGGAAAAATTAGTCCTGATGGCCAAATGTAACAACAGTGCTTGGGACTATTAAAAAAATGACATTGACATGGCTTCTTACTCCATAATTTGTCATCCTTGATAAGAATACACCATAGAAATTTTTGAACAGCGATTTTTTATGCCCCCGGAATCTCGATCGGGAGCATATAGTTTTTAGGTCTGTTCCGTTTTGTCCCCACAAAAAACTTTAACAATTGGCCCATAACTTTTGAATGGAAATGATGGGAACTTTCAATTCACCATGTGGTATTTCCTTATGAACCAAGCCCTTCTCTAACTGGTCCAAAATGTTGACCTCCCTGACCGACTTGAGTTTTAAACCTACTTTTCAAAACTTTAACATTGCAAACTTTTGAAATGCAATGAATTGGGACTTTCATATCTACACATGTGTAGGTTCCTTATGACAAGCCCTTTCTTACTGGTACCCAAAATGTTTTTGACCTCCCTCGACCTCTGAGAGTGATTGACCACTTTGAAATAAAAACTTTAAAACAATTTGGCCATAACTTAATTTTGCAATGGCAAATGGTGGTTGGACTTCTCCTGATCTAACACCCATGTGCTGGATTCCTTTGCTGACAAGCACAATTTACTGGTTACCACTAAATGTTAATATCCGACCTCCTGAGACCTTTGAACCTTGAAGAGTTTTGACCACGTTTTCAAAAAACTTTAAAACACTTATAGGCCAAATAAAAAATATTTGTTCCGAATGTGCACCAGTATGGGACTTTCATATTACACATGTGTGTTCCTATGACAAAGCCCTTTCTACTGGTACACATTTTTTACCTCCCGACCTTGAGACCCTTGAAAGTTTGACCCAGTTTGTCAACAAAAATATTCAAAATTTGGCATAACTTAGGTTTTAAGAATGGCCTACCAGTTCAAGAAATGGGACTTATTCCATATTTCAACATGTGTGTTCCTGGATAACAAAGCACCTTTCGACTGGTTACAACATTATTGACCACCTCCTGTACTTAGACTCTTGAAGTTGGACCTTTACTTTCAAAACAACTTGTTTAAAAGAACATTGCCCATAACTTCCCTGAATGTAAGTGCATAATTTTCAACATAAATATTCACAATGAAACTTCCTAATTCCTTTTGGCATGAGCCCTTTCACTGGCATGTGGAATCCGCGCGCGGCAAATCAGTTGTTTCACAAACCACTTCCTTAATGTATATGGTGAGATTATTGGTTAGCCCGCGCGTAGGTCGTAGATTGCTGTCAAAAAGCGGTGGAAGTCCCCTCATGCCAAAAGCGTGAGTCTCACGCCTAAAGCGTGAGATATCACATGTATGTTAACATGTATTACTCAAATGGTATCTATTAAATTAAATTATAAGGAATGAAAAAATAAGTTTTACTAATATAAAGTTAGTTGGGACAGTTTACACAATTTTATAAACTGATTTGAGGTATCCATTTCATGATTTGTAGTAAGCCTTTACAGGATTATTTGAAATTTACAAATATTGTAAGGATGGAACCACTTTTTACTGTTAGAAGAGTTATGGTCCTTTGATAATGCAATATGTTACTTGGTGATAATTGATAGCAGCATGCCATGATAGATTTAGGACCCTTTCAACCACCATCACATAAATCCCCCAAACCCCACACACACACATACACACACCCAACCTACTATTGTCTGAATCGGCTGGTTGCTTGGTCCCTATTTTATAACCTGTCTTGGGAATGACAACCAATCAAATGTTCAGTGGTACAGTCCCTGAAACGTTCTACTTTACCACACGCACGGTAACCACACGCAGAGCGACTGGTGACCGCACGCTGAATGGAATTTGGTGAACGGAGAACGCACGGTGACCCCACGCTAAACAATGAATGAAAAATGACTAAATGCACGGTGACCGCATGCAGAACGCACGGTGACCGCACGCTGAACGCATGGAAAAATGGTAAAGTAGAACGTTTCAGGGACTGTAATGATATTTTTACTTGATGGCAACAAATGACACCCAATGTCTTAAGTTGTGAAAGACAGTTTTCAGAAGTTCGTTGAAGAGGCATAATATGATGGTGGCTTTGCTGAGTAGTAGTCAGCCATTTTTATCTCTGTTGACCAGATAGCTCAGTTGGTAGAGCACCTGACTAGAGATTCAGGGGGTCTGGGTTCGAATCCTGGTCCGGTCCAATGCATTTTCTCCCTTTATGTTATAACTGTCTGAGAGTGTAACAGAACATAGTGAATAATGTCATTGATAGTCTGCAAACGCAAGAACCAAGAAATTAGTGGATTAAACAATCACTCCTAGTAATTAGACTACTTCACTAAACATGTGATTCCAGAGTTATGCCCCTTGATAGTACAGAAATAAAAATTCCAATTAAATTCTAAATGTTCATGTCATATTTGAGGACAGAATTTAATTCTCAACATTCACATTGTGTGTGGACAGAATTAAATTTCATGTATTCATATCTCAGTTTTGTACAGGATTTAATGCAACATTCACCTCGTAGTTATAAAGACTCCTGAAAAAATCTGAAAGATCGAAATGCCATGGCATGTCTTAATGGGGCAGCCATGTTGATCCAAGAAAATGTCTAATGGACTTTTTTTTTTAGATACCTCATGCATCTTCTTGTATTTACAGGGGCTCATAAAGATTCGCGGAGATCAGTGTTGGAGGGACTTAACATGCATGAATTATCACTACGAGGTAAAAGAAATCTACATCTTTCAAGTATGGGTTTGTTGGGATATTTCAGAAAATCTCCCTATTACAAGTGCTGGTACACTCTTATATTATAAAAATGCTTGCAAATATTGGAAAGTAATGCTAAGCTGTTGAAACAACTAGATCTACATGTATCTCCTTTTGATGGTTGGAGTAAAATTGAGTAATTAGTATTATGAATGATTTTTGGCATGGAAGCACAATTTTGAAGAATTAAAAAATGTGAAAAATTACCCTATAAGTTTTTGAAGTCTTAAAAAATTCATGAATTATCCCCCCCCCCCCCCAAAAATTTAAATTTTTTGAAAATATTTTGGCAAAGCAATTCATTAGAATAAACCCAAGTAGTGCATCACAATAAACTAAGCAGAACAAAATTTTAATGAAATTGCACTGCTTTTTATCAAATTATCTCTCTGTACTCAAAACTCTATTCTTAAATTTTGACTGGAATTTTGTTTTTAAAAATGAATACAGGAAATGTGCAAGCATATGGTATAGTGTTCAAAATGTGAAATGTTGATCTTGTTGTGTACACAGTAAAACATACCTACAGTGAAACTGATTTGTTATAAACATAATTCCTTGTCTAAAAGTTTATAATATACTGTGGTATCATTTGTGGGGTCAATGTTCATGGGTAACCTAAATTTTACTGGTTCGTGGTTAATTAGCCTATTTAATACACAAGATATATACATTTACTGATATTTAAAGTATTTTGTCTCATTTATACACATACTGATAATTAAAGTATTTTGTTCAATGATTTATTGATTCGTTATGCAAGCGTGATTGTGAAATAGCGCAAGTCATTTATAACACCAGATGAATAATACAACTGGGTTAAAAAAAATTAAAAAATGTTCGAGGGGAAGTAAATTCATGGGTAAGGGTGACCCACAAAATCCACGAACATTAATCTCCCATGAACAATGATGATTAGCACTACAAGGAATGAAAATCAGTTCACTGCAAGCATTAATTCTTTATAAGTGTATTTGCTTTAACCATGTTTCACTGTACATATACATTTCCCAGAAGAAAAAAATTACAGCAGGAGAGAAACAGTAAAGTGTACTGGAGCAGGTTAATATATGCCATGGGATGTTTTTTAATTTCTAGACTCAGCCCTGTTTCCTAATCCAGTTAGTTTTATTTCTAGACTCAGCCTGTTCCTAATCCAGTTAGTTTTAATGGCAGACTCAGCCTGTTCCTAATCCAGTCATTTTTTATTGACAGACTCAGCCTGTTCCTAATCCAGTTAGTTTTATTGACAGACTCAGCCCTATTCCAATCCAGTTAGTTTTATTGACAGACTCAGCCTGTTCTAATCCAGTTAGTTTTATTGACAGAACTCACCTGTTCCTAATCCAGTTAGTTTTATTGACAGACTCAGCCTGTTTCCTATACCCAGTCCAGTTTTTAAATTGACAGACCTCAGCCCTGTTCCTAATCCAGTCAGTTACTACATGCATCAGTCTCCTGAGATCTTTCACAAGTTTGAGACTCTGTCCAACCACTTCATGGAGCTGGTGGCTCCCTGGTTCCTTGTCGGACCACGCAGGCTCTGTATGATTGGTGGGGGCATTCAGATCCTGTTTCAGGTAAACTTTCTTAAGATTTAACCCTGTGCTAGGCACCTGGCCACGTCACCTAAGACGTGAAAATAGGTAGTGATTGCCTTCGCCAAGAGCTCGGCATTTAGAAGCGAGAATCACAGGTCTTTCGGATACAACCTTAAAAATGGAGGTCCCGTGTCGCAGCATGTGTGGCACGCAAAAGAACCCTCACTGCTAAAAGCCATGAGTGCTAAGCATAGGTCTAAATTTGCAGCCCTTCACCAGCAATGTTGACGTCTCAATATGAGTGAAATATTCTCGACGGGACGGAAAACAACAAATAATCAATTGATCCATCTCAAGATTAATATGTTCTGCACTAAATCCACAGGACAAGGTTATGTAAGAAATAATTTTCATTTTTCAAAATTTATGAGGGCTGGAATTGGGGCGATTTACATGAGAGTACTTCATGAAAAGTTTCCCAGCAAAAAGCATTGTACTTCATACACTCATTTTTCAAAAATGATTTCTTATATTTACATTCGAATTTCATTTCTATTGAAATTCTAAGCTGTTGAAGTAGTTGTACTAAATTTATAAAGATTTACACATTGTTCACAACTGCAATGTGACTATCGTTGTAATTTGTAAAAGTAATAGGAATGCAAATATTTAAAATTGTGTGTAAGACTTCGGAGTAAAATATTTTTGCAGTTGATTGAAATCATTTGATAATTTCAAGCAACACAAACACAGTTTAAATATGACATGTCTGTGCATGAATTTGGGAAATTATCTATTAATTTAATATTTCTGGGTTTTACATTGTTCCTCATATATATCTATATTAAGAAGGTTGTGTGATAATCAGTGGAAAGTTGAGTTTCCCGATACAGATTGTTATATTCATATTAAGTAGGTTGTGTTGATAATCAGTGGAAACTTGAGCTTCCTGAATTGGCTGACCATCGTACCAAGTTTGGCTTGTTTTGATGATGCCAGCTTGTCCTGGATGTTTTCAAGTAAACCTAACTCTGTCCGAGATCAGGTGTATGATCTACAGCACAAAGGACCCCAGACATTAAAAGTGGGTCAGTATATTATATGATGTAATTTGACATGTGATTTGTTATGAAATGTGAAGGTTGAAATAAATATTGCAAATAAAAAAAAAAAAAGTGGCGCAGTATCGGATAAAGATTATGAGAGCGAGAGAGAGAGAGAGAGAGAGAGATAAGAGGAAGAGTTTGTTGCTTTTTACTTAATTATCTCGGATTAACTAAACATTACTTGGATAAGTTCTTTGAGATGGAACACAAATCACAGTATTTTTTATCAAATATTATAAGTCTTTATTATTTTTTTTTTATTTATTGACAGGTAACTATATAAGGCGAGTTTTTAACATCAGCCTGGCTTGTCTGATAGCTTATCTCAGTATACCAGTGGTTCAGAACCTCCTGTCCCCTCGACAGGCCATGAACACCTCATTTGATCCCCTCAGACTCGTCAACACATATGGTGCTTTTGGAAGGTCAGTCATCGAGAATTATAAATACACAGTACTACAATATCATTCAATATTAGAGAATATTACATTGCTAAAAATCCATATCGCATCGCCATGGCATATCAGCCCGAGTGGCCCCATATCAGCCCGAGGGCCGAAGGCTGATATGGGGCCACTCGGGCTGATATGCCATGCGATATGGATTTAGCAATGTAATATTCTATTTATCATCTACTGTCTTGAGCTCAAAATAAGCCGTGGTAATGAAAGAGAATGACATTAAAAGTGGGTCAGTATATTATATGATGTAATTGACATGTGATTTGTTTGAAAATGTGAAGGTTGAAATAATAATTTGCAAATAAAAAAAAAAAAAAGTGGCCCAGTATTGATAAAGATTATGAGAGCGAGAGAGAGAGAGAGAGAGAGAGAGAGAGAGAGAGAGAGAGAGAGAGAGATAAGGGGAAGAGTTGTGTTGCTTTTCTGGTTAAGTCGTATACTAGCTGGATTAATTAAATTATTGATTTTTTGAGATGGAACACAAACAGATATTTTTTCAAATATTATAAGTCTTTATTATTTTTTTTTATTTATTGACAGGTAAACTATATAAGGCGAGTTTTTAACATCAGCCTGGCTTGTCTGATAGCTTATCTCAGTATCCAGTGGTTCAGAACCTCCTGTCCCTCGACAGGCCATGAACACCTCATTTGATCCCTCAGACTCGTCAACACATATGGTGCTTTTGGAGGTCAGTCATCGAGAATTATAAATACACAGTACTACAATATCATTCAATATATAGAGAATATTACATGCTAAAATCCATATCGCATCGCCATGGCATATCAGCCCGAGTGGCCCATATCAGCCCGAGGGCCGAAGGCTGATATGGGGCCACTCGGGCTGATATGCCATGCGATATGGATTTTAGCATGTAATATTCTATTTTATCATCTACTGTCTTGAGCTCAAAAAGCCGTGGTAATGAAAGGCATTTTCTATGTTACAACTCTACAGGCCTGTCTTCCATGACATAATCTTTCCATTATGATGTCTAAGATATGCATTTTTGCACGGCGTGCAGATATTGGATATGCATTTTTTGCACGGTGTGCAGATATTGGATATGCATTTTTTGCACGGTGTGCAGATATTGGATATGCATTTTTTTGCATGGTGTGCAGATATGGGGATTGTGAACGTCC
>CAJDSM010000055.1:51282-67157 GCA_903981925.1 Ostrea lurida
ATCCATATCAGGCCATGTAGATTCTGCATATATGATAAAGTGTGATATTCTACATATTGTGATATTTCACATACTTTGATATTACATGTAATGTGGATCTTGTACAGAATGGGCATGCTTGGTTTTGAAAAATTTACATGGGTTAGATAAACTGATTCGATGATAGTGGTCATAATGAAATGTTTAATGCTGAAGTATGTGAAGGAGGTTGCTGACCGGACAACATCTGTTTTGGACAAGTACTTGTTGTGCTTTTGATTAGGCTTTCACAGTGACCTTTGAAATATCTTGTAACTTGAATTTTATTACATTGGCATCATTTGATAGACTGCTTAAGGTAGCTCATTACACCAAAATTTTAATTAATGATTCGTTTAAGCACCTTTCAAGAAGCCCAGTTTCGCCATCGAAAAAGTAATACAAGCTCTCAATTATTTTATATGAATTTTTTGTGATTTTTCCAGGAATAATGAAAAAGTTGTTTTCTTTGCCAAAAAGAGATTCTAGAGTCCAAATTTTGCTGTGATTTGATGTAATACATGAATGTTCAATAAAACATGTCTAAACGATTCAGATAATATATACAATCCGGGTTTTTTTAAATAAAAATATTAATTGATATTGAAAATATAATTTATTGATATTTTTTAAATCTATGGATGAAATCTTCAAAAAACATGTCACTTAGAAAAATGATATGTCGGAGAAATATATTTTCAAAAGAAATTGAGATGAAATAGCCAAAATTTAGAAATATTGCGATTTTTCAAATTTGAACCAAGCCCGATCGATATTACACAAAAAAGTCATAGAGAGCATTGTAATCAGAAAACTACACTCCCTTGATGTAAAATGGTTTACACATTAAATGATTTTTTAAGGAAAATAAATTCTTGATAAAATGTCCATACAATTAACAGTTAATATGTTTATTTCAGTATTTTCTATCAATTTCGATCGGGATTGGTACTTTTTTCTCTCGCTGTGAATAAATTTGAAATATAGCGATATATCTGAAATAAGACATTTCATTTCAATTTCGTTTTAAAATATACTTGTCTAACATGTCTTTTCTTTTAATTAATCTGTTTTTTAAAGATTTTATCCATAGATTTAAAAAATATCAACAAATAGCGTTTTCAATATTTGTAAAAAAATTTTCTCTAAAAATTCATAACTTCTATCGGGGTCTTTTGGCATGTTTTATTAGATATTCATATCATGCACCAAATCACAGCAAAGTTTGGATACTAGAACCTCTTATTTGCAAAGAAAACAACTTTTTCATTATTCTTGTAAAAATCACAAAAAAATCATATAAAATAATTGAGAGCTTGTATTACTTTTTCGAAGGTGAAACCATGCTTATTGAAAGGTGCTTAAATGAATCATGAAATAAAATTTTGATGTATTGAGCCTCCTTAAAGCCTGTCATTGTGTGTCTTGATCTTAGTGAACTCTCTGATTGAGATTACATCAACTGTTGTATACGGTAATGGTGATGGGCATCAAACAACTGACCATCCACAGTAGTTTTTGAAAATTAATTATTAAACCATGCTGGTAAATCAAAATGTTTTTGGCTGATAGGGTAAATATTGAACTCTTCAATTTTGGAAGTTGTGAAAAGACTGTCATTTTGTTTTATCACTAAGTCATTCAATCAATACATGTATTGTTGTTTTACATATACTATCGAGTCTGCTGATAAGTCTGGAATCTTCTGTTTTAGTGTACTACTGAGTCGGCTGATAAATACACGTCTGAAATCTTCTCTTGTTTCAGTGTCACTAAAGAGCGAACAGAAGTCATTTTCCAGGGAACTTATGATAACCCCTATGAGCCCAGTGCACGCTGGGAAGAATATCATTTTAAATGTAAGCCTGGGAACATCACCAGTCGGCCCTGTCTCATTTCACCGTACCATTATCGCCTGGACTGGCTGTTGTGGTTTGCTGCTTTCCAGGTGGGTAGTTTGTTAGACTTTTTATGGCAAAAGGAGTCAGAAGTAAAAAAAAAAAAACTAATGATTGAATAAAATGTTATTTACGATATCTGAATTACTGTAAAAAGTTTATTATAGCTAACTGCTGAATAAAAAGTTATTTATCACAGGTAACTGCTGTTTAAATGTAATTTGGAAGTGTCATCAGCACAAAAAATAAATACACTGTATGCACATGTGATGTGAAGCCTTCTGGTTTCTGCCAGCATTGGTAACTGTGAAAGATGCTTGCACAGACTGTAGTACAACATGCCTGAATGCGATTTATTACATGTATACTCGGGGAAAGCTGTTGGTACATTCTTATACATTATTGCCCTGCTAGGAGGGAGACATGAAGCTTTGTCCAACCCAGTGATATCATGTCCGACGAGGCAACGCCCGAGGGGACATGATACTTCTGGGTTGGACAAGCTTCATGTCTCCCTCCCAGCAGGGCAATAAATCGCTTATTATACTGAAAAAAAGAAGAAAAGTTAAAGAAAAAGAAAAAAATCCACCCCAAAGCAGCAAATTTAATTAGCAATACATTTATTTAGATTTTTTCTGTTTAAGATATTTATTTTATACAATTCAATGTAGATTATAAATTGTATGTAATTTCACCTATCAACAACTGTCAAACAATAACAAGATAGTAACAGTAACAGCTTGAAAATAACTCTTGCAAGAAAAAACACGAGGCTCCCCGAGGTCTGCAGTACACGACACCCCGAGGCACATCGAGAGAGGGGTATATGAAGTTTTGTCACCCCAATCACGTGATCTGTTCAACCGATCATATTTCAATAATTGTTGTGTCTATACCTTGAGGTATAATAATATTATATGTATACTTGTTGTGGAGTAAGAGTACGCACATTTTGTTCCCTTCAGAATTACCAGTACAACCCCTGGCTGGTCCATCTAGCGGTTAAACTGATGTCCAACGACCCTGGTGCAGAATCTCTCATTGCTCACAATCCATTCCATGACAGAGACCCGCCAAAGTAAGCATAAACAATACTTATATACATACAGTTGAACTTTGGTGTCTCGAACACTGATATCTCGAATATCATTGATATGTCCAACTGATTCAGAAGTCACAGCCACATATTTCCCTTGTATTTTTACTCTCAATATCTGGAATCTACAGATATCTCGTAGTTTTTTCTTGGTCCCATTGAGTTCGATATAATGAGGTTCTACTATAAAATGAAGGGAAATGAAATGGCTGGTCACTTTAACAAATTCCAAATGCAAATGTTTGGTACTGGAAATGTCTTCTAAAAATGAGCTTGTAAAGGGTTAAAAGCTTTAATCATTGATTTCTAAAAACTTAATAATTGTAAAACATAGATATTTTTTCCCCTCTATTTCCTATAAGAGCTATTCTAATTTTAATTGAAATAATTTGTAAGAAGTATTTATAATCTATTTTATACAATAAAAGTTTGCAGGGCACTCAAAATTTGCTGTCAGGAAGTCACTTTATCTGTCTTAGCTCTATTTGGGTTATACTGTATTAATCTTGTAAAAAACTTTCTCTTCCAGTTATGAATCATTTATCCCTTATAAACTGGTTATGGCTTATTATTGGTTATACACTGGTTTTACATTATTACCATAAATGAATCTTATGCTTTCATTTTCAGATACATAAGAGTAGAGCATTATAGGTATGTCTTTACAAAAATTGGCAGTAAAGATGCCAAGCTTGGTCGCTGGTGGAAGAGGAGACACATAGGAAATTATCTCCCACCCATCTCTCTCGACTCTGTCAAAGATTTCATGAAAAATATGGATTATGAATATCCTAGGATACGACGACGGAGGAAGGCATGATCTCAATGTATTTCTGTGACATCATCTTTTGTTCTGTACTGTCCAATAAATCATCTGTTTGTCTGGGACAAGTTTTTTTTTCTTTGCCATTAGGTCACTTTAATTTGCTTTTATTGTACAGTCTACTTCATTTGTATTGAAGTTGTCTATATTGAACGATTATTTATTTATTACCACTTCGCAACTACATGTAGTTTTGGAGGGGATATAGCATTTCTGCCGTGTGGCTCTGTGTGTTCGGAACCTTGTGAACAAGGGCATTCATCATAGGATCATCAAACTTCCACAAATGTTGCCCATGAAAAGAGGATGAACCCTTTGATTTTCAAGGTCAAAGGTCAAGACCACTATTGACTATTGTTTAAAAATTTTGTGTTGCAAGGGGATGCTATGCTTGTGTTGCCTTTTTATAGCGTGAAAAGGCACAGATAGGAAACAGTGATCAATCTTGTAACTCCTATAAAATTTTGATAAAAAAATTTTGAATCAGGACCTTTGAAATACATTTAAATTTTTTAAATTTAATATCTGCATGTTAAACATATTTGGTAAAAAAAAAATTACTTCTCGAAGTGGAAACACTCATTGCAACGCTAATGTTTTGGTACATCATTCATTTGCATTAATATCACACAATTTTAAATTTATTTCGGGTTTAATTTCAATGAATTGAAAGACAAACATCAGAATAAAAATACTAATTACCTATTATATTAATTAAATTAAATTAATGTTTAATCAAAGAGACAATTATGATACATGTACATATGTCTGTTTTACTTGTATTTGTATGCAGGGTTCTCACTAGGATTCTTAATCAAAGTACTGAGAGTACTGAGAGATGGGGTCAATTTCAAAATAAGTTCAGCCTTTTACATATTTTCAATGTTACAGAGATACATTTTGTATAAGGTCTTTAAATATAAGGGAAAATTCATTTTCACCATCTTCCTCTGAAATATATTCTGAACCAATAAAATGCCACAAAAATGGTATCACTGGAAAAGTTATTGTTTGATATTGGTTTCAAAAGTACATGTATTTCAGATGTAGAATCACAAGACAATATGTGCAAGTAAACAATAGACTAGAAATATGAGGTATGTGGACCACTTATTTTGCAAAATATGTATAAAACTGAGTACAAAACTATAATGGTACTTTATTCATAATGATAACAAGAGGCCCACAGGCCTTAACGGTCACCTGAGTATCATTGCCCGTATAGGACGTCTCATATTTTGCATTTAAGCCTGAATATGAAATATATTGTTTATATGTTATCATGTTTCAAAATATGAATTTTAGATGGAAACAATATTGCTATTTTGATAGCCAGAACCTTTTGACCCCAAATTCAATAAGGAACATCCTCGTCCCTTGGGTAGTCCATATATATGATATGGTGACTCTACGTAGAAAGGATAATGATCTAGAGCCCGGAAACCATATTGCTACTTTGATGTCCAATGCGCTTGACCTTTGACCTTTTACAAAGAACCAGTGAATGCCTGATAAATTTGAAAGTTAATGATTGTTATGTCAAAGTTCATGTGACACGGAATGCATGAAGGATGCAGGAAATCAAGTTCAACAAGTGTTCCCCTTCTTTTTAGGTACAGTATATCACCTCCATATAAAATACTGTGCAAGTCATGTTTAAACCATTTTTAAATTCACATCTTTCGATTCAAAATGAGCTTTAATTAAGAATACAACACAATTTGCAACACGCTGCCTCTCTCTCTCTGTCTCTGTCTCTGTCTCTCTCTCTCTCTCTCTCTCTCTCTCTCTCTCTCTCTCTCTCTCTCTCTCTCTCTCTCTCTCTCTCTCTCTCTCTCTCTCTCTCTCTCTCTCTCTCTCTCTCTCTCTCTCTCTCTCTCTCTCTCTCTCTCTCTCTCTCTCTCTCTCCAAATCAGAGAACATGAAGTTATCACCATGGTGATAGTTAGCCTTGCTTAGGAGTTTAAACGCCATGATTTGCTACTCTAAATTTTACATCCCATGTATACTCAATATCTATTATATTGTGGATTCCATTTTACATGTATTATATGGTTTTATTTACAGAGTTTTAATTACCTGATTGGAGTTTAATATAATATAGTGGTCCGTTTGAACAAAAATTTAGAATTTGGAGTACCGGTACTGTGATAGTATGAGACACCAGTATACATATGTGTCACATGTTAATAATTCTAATTTGCTTTCAAACAATGCATCATCTTTTTTTTTTTCAAAACTATCATAATGTCTTTCAAAATAAACACGATCTCACTGTGCACATATTACAAATATGGTAAATAAAACAAGAGGTACTGTGAGCAATGCTCACTAAGGATACCCCCCACTTACCCCAATCTCCCGAACGGTACTGTTAACTGTTCAAGAATTTGAAATGGAAATCATATTGCTACCTTTATGTCCAGAGAGCTTGACCTTTGACCTTTTGAACCCAAATTCAATAGGAAACATCTTTGACTCATGGACAGTTCATTTGTATGACATGGTGATTCTAGGTTGAAAGTATAATGCTCTACAGCCCTAAAATCACATTGGTACTTCCATGTTCAGTGCGTTTGACTGTTGACCTTTTGACCCTACATTCAGTAGGGAAAATTTTCGTCCCATTAGTAGTTCATATGTATGATATTGGTAACTCTAGACCGCATAGATAATCCTTTAGGAGCAAGGTATCATATTGCTCTTCAATGTCCAGTGTGCTTGACCTTTAACCTTTTGACCCCCAATTTGATAGGGACATATTCGTCCCATGGGTAGTCTATATGCGGTTATGGTGAATCTTAGGTGGAAAGGATAACACTTTAAAGCCCGGAAGCCATTTTGCTACTTCATTGTCCAGTGTGCTAGACCTTTGACCTTTGACCCCAAAATCAACAGGGAACATCTTTGTCCCATAAGTAGTCAATGTGTATGATATGGTGACTCTAGGTGGAAAGGATAACACTTTAGAGCCCAGAAACCATTTTGCTACTTCCATTGTCCAGTGTGCTTGACCTTTGACCTTTTGACCCCAAAATCAATAGGGACATCTTCGTCCCATAAGTAGTCCATATGTATGATAGTGACTCTAGGTGGAAAGGATAACACTTTAGAGCCCGGAAACCATTTTGCTACTTCCATGTCCAGTGCGCTTGGCCTTTGATTTTGAACCCAAATCAATAGGGAACATCTTCGTCCCATGGGTAGTCCATATGTGCAATATATTTACTCTAGGTGGAAAGAAAACTTTAGAGACCCGGAAACCATTGCGTCTACAGACGGACGGACGGACAACCCGATTCCAGTATACTAGTACCCCCCACAACTTCGTTGCAGGGGTATAATAATGCTGCTGAATTTTTCTCTCAGTATGAAGCAATATTAAGTTCACAAATGTACATTTATTCTTCATGCATTCGTAATGTAAGTCATGGTCATATTTTATTGGAAAAAAATAGTATACATTTGTCAAAGTACTTGACTATCTCCAAGGCAATGTTTCCATGAACTCAATATTAATTTGTTTCACCAAGATTTTTTTAAAAATTTAAATTTGTTTCTCCATGATTTTTGTAATTTTAAATGTGTTTCTCCAAGATTTGTTAATTGTTATCTTCAAGATCTCCTTTTTAATTTTTCATAAACTGTAAAATTTGTTTTGTCCACTTAAAAAATAAACATTTTAAAGAGCCATTCTCTGTAAGCATCAAAATCGGTTGGACAAGTCATGTCACCAATCTTCATGAAAATTTTCAGAAAATATTACTATATGATACTTGAATGTATGGGTGTGGTTATTTTGACAATATCACTCGTTGTCATGGTAACAGAGCCATTCCTTTAGATAAAAATTCACTTATGTTGAAAAATAGGAGTTTTGCACTTTGTTATCAGTTTGATGCTAGGGTATCTAATTAATTCTGAATTTGTGTGATGGAAAATATAAACATATCACTCATTTGTCATTTTCTGAAAAAAATCTGAATCCTATTTCATTTCTTCATTTTTTTAATGGCTGGTCAAATTTGATTTTACCATTTAAAAATTGACTATTTTCACATGCAAATAAAAAAAGTATGCAGCTATTCCCAGTGAAGCCTGTCAGTTGTAATTTAAAGATAAAACATTTTCATTTAAATATACAAAAATAAAAAATGTGTTATTTGATTTAAGAAATAAATCGAAGTTGAAAATCATGTTTTGCTAAGAAAAGTGCATAAATTGACAAGAGTTATTTGCCCTTGTTAAAATAATTGATAAACAATAAACAATGACATTCATCAGTTTGATCAACTTTTTTACTAGTTAACTAGAATGTGCAAAATATTTTTTAAAAGTGTTTTATAAATGCAAATATTTACTTAAGAAACCAAAATACAAAAAAAATTAATAATAAATAATAAAAACTGCACAATATTTTTGACGTTTAATTTATATAAGCAAAATTGCACTGCTTTAGGTTTTCCTTATAACTGAAAGGAAACGACTATCTAAACAGTGATTTCCCAAATTCTGTTAGAAACATCTCAAAATTAGCAAATATATGATAATGCGCAAGAATGGGACTCGGTTATAATAGCCAAAGTCTACATGTTTGAAATTTAGTAATTGAAGTCTATATATACAATCTATTAGAGAAGTTATGGACTTAAATTTTAGTCGTGATTTTATGATTTTTTATAAAGTTTGTCCAACACTTTTATTTTGTAATATATGTATAGAATCCTCATGAAACTGTTATAGAATTTCTAGGGCCTAATGGCTTGAGGCAAACTTTTAAAAAAAATATATTAAAAAAACCCAAACTTTAAATGTACGTAACATGTTAGGAAAATCAATAATATTCTAACCTGGACATGCAAAACATGGTCAAATCATTAGCATTAATTAGAGGTACTTGGCACCCCACCCCCTTTATTGACCAACTATTATTTATGAATAGAAGTATTTAGCGTATAAATAAACTCCAAAGATGATTTTAAAAGCCCTTATATCCAGGGGGCTTCGCCCCCACTGACTTACCCTAGACCTCTGCTCAAGATACCTACCCCCCCCCCCCCCCCGTTTGGACAAATCATGAATCCGCCACCACTGATTATGTTTTTTGATGAAAATTACCATATTTTTGATAAATATCGGCATACTACCGTTATCTGCACCGCAGAATTGAATATCAGCTTATTCCGTAATTTTTTTTTTTATTATTTAGCTTGTTCCCGCACCATCGCCGTGAGCGTGATTAGATGAAAAGATCAGAATACAGAAAGAAATGAGAATAATCGGGCGGATCCAGAAATTCGAGTTGGGGGGGGGGCGACCACTCATATGAGGCTCGTGGAGGACCTTGAGGCCCCCAGTGGGTCCAGGGCGAAGCCCTGGTGGGGTTCCAGGGGGCGAAGCCCCCGGAAGCTCCAGGAGTTAAGAGATTTTGTAGGGCTTGAAATTTTCTCCGAAGTAGTCATTTCACTACTATTTCCTAATCATTTCAAATCAATAAAATGACGCTAATTTTTAAGGTTTTTGAATGGAATATACCTTTGCTGATGAATTTCTTTTTGAAATACGTCTTAAGAAAATAACCCAACTTGATATATTAATCTTTACAAAATATTAAATTCTCAGACGTGGTTGCAATTTATTAATTTTTCCAAGTGTGAAAATAAGATTATATATACACTTAGAACATTTTTGTTTTGGGGCGGGGGGTAAACCCCCCCCCTTAAATCCGACACTGATAATGGGACCACGCCGTATAAATAAAAAAAAAATACACTGTTCATGAGGTTAGTTTTAAAATACACAAGTTAGAAGATAAAGGAATATAGTTATGGAACTTAAGGTACATGTACATACAAAATGGCATGCACATTATAAATAGCCCATTGTTCTGAACCCATAGATTTTCTCTCTGTGTTACATACTGCATTCATGATACAGTGTAACGGAGAGAAAATCCGTTGAGTTCGACAAGTTTCATTTTGTTACCGCTTTATCATAAAATACTGAAATTACAGTCGCTTATTTGACACACTAAAAAAAAAAAAAAAATTACTTTCTGTAATGTGAAAAGAAATGATCTGTGCCCCACACTACCGATGATACATAAATTAGAATATATTATTAAGATTGGTTATGAAATTTGACTCCTTATTACAGATGGTGAGATTTTAATTATTTACCATGGCAACCAACTCTTAAGCTACATAATTTTAAGTACATGTAGCATAATAGGCATGCTTTAAATGTATTTAATTTTTTTATGTATTTGTTCTTTAATGAAGTAATTAAAAAATGTATACCAATAAATTAGTTTATTTGGTGTGGTTTCCCGGCCCAATGTAATGGTTGGGTATATATAGCGCACTTGCATGTCTGTTTAGCACTGTATCATAAACTTAGCAAAAATTGTGGTTGCCATGGCAATGAATATTTTGAAACATGAAAAAACTTACATTTCATGACAAATTACATGATTAGTGGTATATATATTGAAAAATATACAAATTTTAATTGATATATCAGATTGTGAGATTTTTCATAATTACCATTGGCAACCGAATTTTGAAACAAAATATTTTTAGTTAGCAAAATAACACATCACTGATTTTATCATTTCACATAAAGGTATGAAAAACTATGCATTTAATTCTTCATACCTGTATGTGGGTGCAATTTTCTTGCAAATGACGTTCATTAAAATTGGCCTAAAAATGAGTTTTTTCAAAAATGGTCAAAATGCCAAAACAGTTGATTTTATTCAACTCCAGAAAAAATAGGCAATCCAATTTTGAAGTCTATGAATGTTTTATTATTGTACTTTGTTATGGCTGAACATTAGTCTTAAAGGGTAACCATAAAGAAATGTTGCTCACGAGTAACATTAATTTTGTGAATTTCTTACTCAAAAGGGCCAAAATTTACGCATTTTTAAGCATCATGGGAGCCATTTTCAGGAATGCTCTTGTTACCATGCATACGGTACCTCAAATGCAATTTTCGGTACCCATATTCCATGAGAGGGTGTCAAATAATCACTACATGCCAAATTTCAGCAAATCGGTGAGGGTGCTTATCCAGCCCTATATTAAATTTTGGATGCTTAGCAGAGAATGGCTCTAATACTAATCAGTATTCTTCTATTTTTGTTCCAGAATATATAACCGGTAGTCAAATTCATGGTAAACAGTGCTGAAATGTCAGTCATTTAATACCGAAAAGGGGACGTTTCTTAACAATAGCAAAACCAACGAATTCAATGAAAGCAATTATTAAAACAACAAAATCAGAAAATTGATAATTTCCCTTGTAATAATTCTAAAATTCGTGAAAACAGTTCGAACGACTTAATCAGCTGTTCAGGTAAACAACTGGACCCTCTTCACTGATCGAAATTGTTGTCGGTTTTTTTTCACCATACAGGAAAACACAGAAACTTATCACAAAACCTAATATGGAATTAAAATTATCATACTGTTTACTGTTGTGTTGCTATTTCACCATTTTGGTGAGCTCTCCTTTTTGCCAAGTTTTCTTGCACTTTTGTTGATCGTTTTCATAACAAGATTAATTTGTTTTACATATAGATCAAACAAGGAAACTTTGTTATCTAAAACATTCCTGCATTTCTCCGCTCTCCTCTCTCTTGGTAGGCCCTTCCCACAATTACCGTACATCCCCGTTCTACTGCGTGCAGAAAGACATAAACCGAGGATGTAACTCTTATGATAAGAGTTATGAGTGTTCGATATTCTTATAGTCTTGTGTACATATTTTGACAGCAAAATATACATAAGACGAGGAGTGCGACTTAGCTCTCAGGGACCATGTCTCAAACGTAATCATAACCTCCTAATGCAGAACAATTCTGAAACTTACATATACAAAATCGAGCTGATCCAGTGGACAACAAGACCTCGTGACAAAAGCGAACCCTCGCGAGTGAAGAGGTGCGCCTCTGTACTTCCTCGTCACACCCGACATTACCCCACTCACACAAGTAATAGTTGGGATCTCCCATGTCGTGACAAACGCTTACGTTACTCAGAAAATAAAATGACACGCCCAATACACGCAGACCAGCAACACATAAACACGAAATACTCGTCAACATATGACCTAGTGGACACCATCTCTCGCTATGTCTCTCACGCTCACATAAGCAAGCAGGTTTTTTACGGATTTCTCCATATAAATGCATTCAAAATACATCTTATTCTGCATCTTTTCTCTCATATATACCGTATTTTTTACTTAATAGCGACTTGTTACTCTTCACTATAGATAAATTCCACTATCGCATCCAAGTTATTAAATTTACAAACAGACGTTGCAGTGCCCCTCATCCATTTGAAACATTACAACGGATAGTTGCTCCCTCTCTCCTCCACATACTTCGCGGTACTCAGGTCCCGCTGCCATGTCATCGCTCGTTCGATTATACTCAATCGCCTACGAGATTTAAATCAATGGTCTCCAAAATGAGGGATCTCAAGCTGCCCTTATTTTGAAGCGTCCTAAATTTCCGAGAACCTCGCTCATTTAAATGCGACATAATTTCATGACGTATCATGAATCTGTGTTCGCAAAGTACACACGGACGCCTGCGTGGTTAGTGATTACAAACTTCTTGATGGAGTGAGCTTGACTATCCTTTGTCTGAATGGATAAAAAGTATCGGAGTTTATTAAAATCCCGTATTATACCGACGCACTCTCTGTGACATCCGGCGGAAAATTGCGTACTTATTTATCCCTCTGTTTTTTAAGAAACCAGAAGTGGTAAATCGACAACTCTCCCCTTGACTTACTGAAAATATAGGTGTACTGGCTCTACCAGCCTGCCTCAGTAAAGCTAGTAGACTGACTAATTTCTTGTTAGTTCACTCAAAGTTGCCAACCGTATTACATTAATGTTGTCTAGCGTGTGTCAGACAATCTGACACTAGGGCCCATTATATACGTTCAACTCAGTCTTGGGATCCCGTGAGCGTGTACACTGCTAACCGCTTTCCACCAAAAGGATGAAATCTTCAAAAGTCACCTTTCGGTTTTAACACACTTTCATCATCCGAAGGAATCAGGATCAATTTGATTACCATACCTTATTTGGACTTCCGAAATTGCCATTAAAAACCCTTAACAACAAAGATACATCGCTGGCTCCAGTAAGTTGCTCTCACCAAGCCTTCTTTCTCTACTTTTGACTAACTACTAACAGCTATCCAAGAATCTCTTCAGAGATACTGTTCCACTACATATTCCAGAAGTGTGTCAATCAGATGTGGTTCCTTTTAAAAACTCTAAAGAGCTATTGGATAACTAAAATCACAAGAATTTTTCAAAAATTGACTGCACTCAAAACGTTTGATTCTCCACAACTTTACAAACGATTCCTCACGATAAATTAAAATCTAGGCTTTTTCAGATTTATAGATAATTGCTTTTAAACAAAAACGGCACCCGAAAATACGAATTTTCATAGTCGTTGGCAGAACAAGGACACTATTTTGTTAGAAAAACACTCTGATGCCCACACAAGTACTCTGAAAGTTAGATTATTAAGAGCATGCTTTGGGTTTTTCTTATAGTAATATTATATGTAGTCTTTGGAGACCAGGTTCTTCCAACAATCCGTAGGTATTCCTATGGGCACTAATTGTGCCCCCTTATGCAGACTTTATTTTTGCATTTTCGATATGAAGCAGAATTTGTTACAGAAACGTTACGGATAAAAACAAAAACATTTGCCGTTGTCCTTAACCTTACAGTTATAGGTATATAGCATGATGTGCTATCAATTAAACAATCATCATTTTCCACAACTTATTGTCCATTTGATATACCCGAAGAACTCGGACATAAAGGACACACAGAATCTGAATATATCTGCTTTCATATTTGGATATTTTACTAACATGACTCTAAGGGCAGACTGACAACTACATTATATTGATAAGCGTTGATGACTTTGACTTTGCAATCGTCAACTTTCCCTTTTTCTACTGTAGTAAGTATAACCACTATCACCTGTATGGTGTGTATAATTCTCCAGTTGATTCGATACGCAAGAGCATTAGTATGGCGTATGCGGGACTTTTTTTTATAAAGCGGGCCAACTACTTACAAAAAAGTTTTGATTCTGCAGGGTATATAACGAATCTCGTTAAAGCATTCATCGCAAATTCTACGGTCGCCTATAATGACCTTGTTTGCGATTACCAAATTATCACTAAGTCATATGTTGACTGATTTGTTTCATACCCTTTTGTTAGACTGTCATTTTCCTACTAGATTTGACTACGGGTAATCCCGTTTACTTTATTTCGACTAAGGGCTCACGGCGGGGTGTGACCGGTCAATCCAGATGATGCTTAACTCCTCCATGGCACCTGATCCTACCTTCGCTTTTGTCGGAGGTCCGTGTATTGCCCTACACTCGATTTTGTATATGTTTTTTGGATTATGATTACGTTTTGAACACAATGTAACTTCGCCTTTTTGTATTCAATTGAGGCGCTACCCCGGCACCACTTTGACGGAACAGTAAACTAATAGATGGGATGGGGTCACATGACTCCGTCTAAAAATTGAGCCCGGGACTCAAGACTTTTTGAAAGGTTGTGTCTTTGCTAAATTTGATGAGTCCCAGAACAATAAGGCTGAGTCCCGATTTACAACTGTAGTACACTCGATCACATCAAAACAATAATTTTTTAAACAAATTATGTTTTTATTGCAATAAATGAATAAAAAATATGTAAGGTACGTACATACAAAAATACATAGCCATGATGGCTGCTGAAAGTGTTACTTTTTCAAAATTTATCTTAACAAGAACTAAATAAATCACTAAGAAATATTCTCTCAATATCTCATAAGTATGTCCAAGCGTTCTAAATTTCTTGAATTGGTAATGCAAATGCATGCTTAACTTTCGTTTCACTCTGATTTGGGTAGACCTCTGAGCCACTGACTGATGGCTGAGTCAAGGGCTTGTCAGACGACCAGAGAACTTTTTAAGTTTGGAAAAAACGAAAAAGTTCTGGAGAATATGGTGGGTGTGGCATGACGGTAACCATCTCCGACTTCAAAAATTGTTTAACAAGCTCAGATGTATGCGATGGAGTATCATCATGAAGTAGTCAAGCATGCCTAAATGCTGACACAGAGCGTAATTTATAATCGTATAACATCTTGGTAATACCGACCTGTAACACTTTTGCCCATTGGCAATTTGGCACTGTACTTTGTACTGCTATACCATCACATTAAAAGATATGCAATAAAGAACCTTCTTTGTGCTTATGATTCTTTTGGCAACTACAGGCCTTCTACCGTATTCAGTAAGCCATAATTTGCTTCCAATTTTTTTATTGGCTCGAAATAGTGAACTCATGTTTTTCTTCACCAGCAACAATGTTTGCAAATTGTCTTTGATTGAATTTAGGAAATATGTTTAGAAATTGCTTAGCGGATTGTACTCATACCCGTTTTGGTCATCTGGCAATACGGTATACATCAGGCAGAAATCTATTGTACTTTCAATATATGCTTCAAAATGAAATACATCCATGATAGTGATATGCCAACAGCTTTGGCAATTTCACGAATCATGTATCTGCCACCATTTCCAATTATTTCCCTGAATTTTGCCTTGCCTGTTACAGTGACAGGTCCGCCAGATTTTGCCACATCTCTGACGGACTCCATGCGAGTCAGAAATTTCTTCCTACACATATGAACTGTCCCAGACCCATTAACTTCTCCCAATTAAGTAAAAATCTGTATTATCGAATCACTGCGTTTTGTGCCAACTTTTATAATATAAGCTTTAATAACTACATTCTCACAGCGTTTCCCAGCCATTTTAACAACAGTGGTCAATAACTGGCTCTATTGAAATGACTATAAGTTTAAAACTATGTGGAGCTGAAGGCTTGTGTTTATACTGTTTGAAAAGTGTTGAATAGAGCTTTACAATAGTATCCTCATCCACCAAATCGTGCAAAGGATTATCGCGCTGTGGTACAATACACATTACA